>JAFIRS010004184.1:0-97172 GCA_018342105.1 Gonioctena quinquepunctata | reverse complement strand
CTTGAATTCACGTGTGATAGGGGCTTTAGTTCACGTGTGGAAACAGCCTTAAGTTCACGTGTGAGACGGTCTTTAGTTTATATTTAGTTGGAAGTGATCGTATCTCAAAAACGAAAAGAGTTAGAGTATTTTCGCGAACGGCATTCGATTCAAAAGTACGTGCTCATAATTTCAAGACGATTCTCAGAAAAAAGAGTATACTCCTAAAATTCACCAAAAAACGAAATCGTCCGATAGTCTTCAGGTTAGAAGCAGAATGTAGAAAACATCATGGAGATTCCCAAAATATGTACTTTAATAGTGTATGGACCCTTCATTTCAAATTTAGATAATATATGGATCTTTCATTCCAAATATAGGTAGTGTATGGATCCTTTATTTTAGTTTCAGTTGGAAGTGGGTCGTTTAGTCAATAACGAAAAGAAATAGAGTAATTTCGCGAACGGCATTCAATTCAGAATGGTTAGTTTATGCTCATAATTTCAAGACGATTCTCAGAAAAGAAAGATTTCTCGAAAAAATCGCACAGGGGGTATTACCCCTAAAATTTACCAAAAAAAAACGAAATCGTCCGATAGCCTTCAGGTTAGAAGCAGAAAGGAAAAAACATCATGGAGATTCCCAAAATAAATACTTTAGTAGTGTAGGGACCCTTCATTTCAAATTTAGATAATATATGGATCTTTCATTTCAAATATAGGTAGTGTATGGATCCTTTATTTAAGAATCTGATGGATTTTTTTATCCGCCATCTAGTATGGAAAAGTTGAAACTGTCCGAAATTTTTTAGTCATATCATTGTCTAAAGATATCTTTAGACAATGGTCATATCATTGTCTAAACAATGGTCATATAAAATATCCTCTCATCAAGCGATCTCTCTCAACTTAGTCCAGCTAGCGGAAGGGAGATTGGGATTTAGCTGAGTAGAACACATTTTTAAATCCGAAAGATTGATAGATTACTAGGGAAAGCATCCACTTATAATTTTCATGTCTGACACTCAACTCGCAGTGGAACGAAGATAAATACAATCAGATTATCGTATCCAATGGAATGAGCTAAGAATGTTAGGTACTCGCCAGTGCCCTAGTGAATCTTTAATTGCCTTTGGTAGGAATTTTTTAACAGGAATCTTTATAAATTGTTTAAACTCTGTTTTTTCTCATTTGTTTTCCGAGAAATTTCACACAATTGAAGTCCTAACATGATACTGTAAAATATCCAAGATCAAAATCAATAAACTGCAACAAACGCAGGCAAGAGGTTCGGAAAAACTTTTTTTAAGGAAGATCCGCTATTACCGTGGAGGCATCTTCCGAGGGAAAATATAAATCCCACACATTCCTAGGAAGAAGAAAAGTTATATAAATGGAATACTATGTAAATATTTATGAAAAAATTATGTTAGTATAGTATTTCTAATCCCAATTGGACAGACATAAAAAGTTTCGAGAAGGAATTCTCTTCCACACGACTGAACTTTTTTATGATTGTACCAGGTACGCTTTGAAAGTAAAAACACTGGTAGTACATACATTTCCCATTTGCCGGGCAGTGCATATGAACACTCCTCGTAGTGCTCTTATTTTTATTGCCGTTCCAATTAGGATTAGAATAATTATACTAATAGTTGAATAAAATTGTGTTGACTTTTACTGTCTTTGAAAGTAAAAAAGATGAATTTGAATGAATATTTTTACCTTTTGCCATCTAGTATGAAAAAGCAAAAGCTACCGAAATTCGCCAATAAAAAGAAACCTTTGAAGGTTTCTCATACTTCCAATTCAGTTCAGCTAGTGAAAGAGAGATGGCAACCACAAGAAATAATTACAAGACGTTAAAACCCAAATTCCTATTTCCAGCAGAGGTCTTTAGACTGTGAGCGTGCCCGGTAGCAGTCATGCTGGCGTCACACCATCCTTAATATTCCGTGTAACTTAGACTGTGATTCAGGTACCTACTCTCTGCAATGCAAACGTGAATCACGTCGATATTCGTGCACTTCTCTAGACCCACAAATTTACGGTAACTCAGTGAAAGTAGATGACAAAGTGGACTAATGCAATAAAATTGTATTCCGGACAGCATAAACTACGAAAACAAAATCACTCATTTTCGATGTGTCGAAAATGAGTGATTTTGTTTTCGAAGTTTTTGCTGACCGAAATACAATCTTATCGCATTAGTCCACTTTGTCATCTACTTGGTCTAGAGAAGTACATGAATATCGACATGATTTACGTTTGCATTGCAGAGAGTAGGCCTAAATCGCAGTCTAAGTTACGCGAAGTATTACGGATAGTGTGACGTCAGCATGACTGGGTACCTACACGCTCACAGTCTAAGTACCTCTGCAGGAAATAGGAATTTGGGTTTTAACGTATTGTAATGATTTCTGTATTTCTTGTGGTTGGCCATCTCTCTTCACTAGCTGAACTAAATTGGAAGTATGAGAAACCTTCAAAGGTTTCTTTTTATTGGCGAATTTCGGATAGCTTTTACTTTTTCATACTAGATGGCAAAAATATTCATTCAAATCTCATCTTTTTTACTTTCAAAGGCAGTAAAAGTCAGCAAAATTTTATTCAACTATTAGTACTAACATAATTTTTTCATAAATATTTAATTCCATTTACATAACTTTTCTTCTTAGGAATGTGTGGGATTTACATTTTCCTTTCGGAAGATGCGTCCAAGGTATTAGCGGATCTGTCTTAAAAAAGTTTTTCCGCATCTTATTGATTTTGATCTTGGATATTTTACAGTATCATTAGGGCTTCAATTGTGTGTAATTTCTCGGAAAACAAGTCAGAAAAACAGAGTTTAAACAATTTATTGAGATTCCTGTTCAAAAATTCCTACCAAAGGCAGTGAAAGATTCACTAGGGTACTGGCGAGTACCTAACATTCTTAGCTCATTCCATTGGATACGATAATCTGACTGTATTTATATTCGTTCCACTGCGAGTTGAGTGTCAGACCTGAAAATTATTAGTGGATGCTTTCCCTCGTAATCTATCAATCTTTCGGATTTAAAAAAGTTTTCTACTGAGCTAAATTATATCATTGTCTTATATTATGCATTTGTACTGGTTGGCCATCTCCCTTCCGCTAGCTGAACTAAGTTGAGAGAGATCGCATGATGAGATGATATTTTAAAAGGTTTTCATATGACTGACAAATTTCGGAAAGTTTAAACTTTTCTATGCTAGATGGCGGATAAAAAAAATCCATCAGATTCATAAAATAAAGGCATTGTCTAACTAAAACTGAAATAAAGGATCCATTCACTACCTATATTTGAAATGAAAGATCCATATATTATCTAAATTTGAAATGAAGGGTCCATACACTACTGAAGTACATATTTTTGGAATCTCCATGATGTTTTCTTCATTCTGCTTCTAACCTAAAGGCGATCGGACGGTTTCGTTTTTTTGGTGAATTTTAGGGGTGCGAATTTTTCGAGAAATCTTTTTTTTCCAAGAATCTTCTTGAAATTATAAGCATGTACGAAATCAACCATTCTGAATCAAATGCAGTTTGCGAAATTACTCTAACTCTTTTCGTTCTTGAGATACGACCACTTCCAACTAAATATAAATCAAAGCCCGTCTCACACGTGAACTAAAGGCTGTTTCCACACGTGAACTAGAGCCCATCTCACACGTGAACTAAAGATCGTCTCACACGCGACCTAAAGCTCCTCTCACACGTGAACTAAAGTCCCTCTCCCATGTGAACCAAAGCCCATCTCACACGCGATTTTTTAAGATTTTTTTTTTTGATAATTTTCTTGAAATTATGAGCATATATTGAATCAACCATTCTGAATCGAATGCCGTTCGCGAAATTACTCTAATTCTTTTCGATCTCGAGATACGACCACTTCCAACTGAATATAAACTAAAGCCCGTCTCACACGCGATTTTTTAATAAATCTTTGTTTCTTGGACAATTGTATTATTTTTCTGAGAATCGTCTGGAAATTATGAGCATACACTAAATCAAACATTCTGAATCGAATGCCGTTTGCAAAATTACTCTTAACTCTTTTCGTTCTTGAGATACGACCCACTCCCAACTAAAACTAAAATACAGGATCCATACACTACCTATATTTGAAATGAAAGATCCATATATTATCTAAATTTGAAATGAAGGGTCCATGCACTACTAAAGTACATATTTTTGGAATCTCCATGATATTTTCTACATTCTGCTTCTAACCTGAAGGCTATCGGACGATTTCGTTTTTTTGGTGAATTTTAGGCTTGTGCGATTTTTTCGAGATATCTTTTTTTTTCTGAGAAAACGAAAACTAAATCACTTATTTTCGACACATATCGAAAAAATCCTCCTTCAAAACAACAACCTAACCTCAATCTGAGCAGTGCTGCCAATTGCCGTGTCATGTATCATCCGTGTTACAACATTTTCCGTGTAAAACCGTGTAATCACGAGAATATGCAACTCAATCTTATTTCATAATCATCGATATTTCTAATAGTTCGTTATTATTTATTATGGCAACATTGCAAACACTGTTCTCGGGATGTATACATGGTTTTTGACATTCCTACTGCGTAGTTTTCTGATTCTCATATTACAGATAATCAGAAGACAGTGCGTGATAACTGATAACGGTACGCTGTCACTGACAGCACTCGGGTACCTTGACCTTGAGTTCAAATGGCATCTCATTCGCATTGTATTCTGTTTTATCATTGGTTGCTGAAAGATCTAGTATTCACTAGCCGATCAGAAAACAATAGTTGTACGTAAACGTCTTGTCGTTCAAAATGATAGTTTTAACTTCAATACGAAATTTTTCTTAAAGCCCCTCTCAGACGTGAACTAAAGCATGTCTCAGCCTAAAGCCCCTCGCACACGTGAAGTAAAGCCCGTCTCGCACGGTCTGAATCCCCTCTCACGCGTGAACTGAAGCCAGTCTCACACGTCAACTAAAGCCCCTCTCACACGTGAACTAGGGCCCGTCTCACACAAAAAACCGGCCCGGTCTAAAGCCCATCCACCGAAATTTTTTCTACCGCCCCCTTACACGTGAACTAAAGCCCGGCTCATAAGGTCTGAATCCCCTCTCACATGTGAACTAAAGCCTGTCGCACATGTGAACTAAAGCATGTCGCACACGTTGAACTAAAGCCCCTCTCACACGGAATTTTCCCCAACGCCCATTTCACATGCGAACTAAAGCCCGGCTCTCACGCCCGTCTCACACGGAACTAAACCCTCTCACAGTCTAAAACCTAAAGCCCTCCATGGCAAACCCGGCCCCCAAAGCATATCTCCCACTGAACTAAAGCCCGTCTCACACGGTCTAAAGCCCCTCTCACACAAAATTTTCTCTACCACCCCTCTCACACGTGAACTAACGCCCCTCTCACACGGTCTAAAGCCCGCCTCACACGAAATTTGGATAAGTAACTTCGTTCTGTAATATTTGCGCAATGGGTAATTCAAAATAAGACACCCCCTCTGGTTGCAATTTAGAAACTATACTTAGGTTTTGACACCTTCAGAAAGAAGAACGATTATTGACCAATGGAAACCACTTACGGTAGAAATGGAACTATACTTGTGTATATTTCACAAGTTAATTTGAATTCCCAATAGTAGAAACATCTCAACGAATTACATTTTCAGTGGGATAGACTCGTAACGTAGCAACCGTGTAATATATGTGGTCTTTCTCTGTAATTCAGGATTCTCACATTGGCAGCACTGAATCTGAGTATCTCGAGTCAGGGGCGCGTTCCAATACTTCAACTTTTCATCCTTACCATTCATAAACTCGGTGGATTCCCACTTATTAACTCGTGAAAGTCGTTCCTACACTCCGGTTGATTTAATCGGATGAACAACTTTTTCACGAACTCGAGAATCCGTGAAAAAGTTGAAATGTTTCAACCGCGTGCGCATTGCACATTATAGAAGAAGTGATTAAAGGTTAAGTCATAGGTTATATATTATTTTCTTTTAAAATAAATCCATATCCAAAAGCTCTTCGTCAGAATCCGAATCTGACACACTATCAGATAAAATAGTATCTACAAATTGTTTCAGTACTCCAATAATGGCAAGAATCTTCCCTTCAATTACTTCCATTGTTAAATCCTTAAACCATATCTTAAATGTCAATGTCATTTTGGACGATGCAATGACAAATAAATAGTTTGTTTCGTTCCAAAACAATCAAAATGACAATTGACACAGTATGCCAAATTTTGGGGTTTAATGTCTAGCGAAATCATTCTCTTAGAGACATTTGAAATTTTAAACAGAAAGTTTCGAAGAGATATTTTTTACGTAGGTGTGCCGTAGATATAAAACCAAACATATTTTGGAGTTAGAAGAAGACACACTTTTCCGCAATAAATATATAACAGATTCTACAAAATCCCCGCGCAAATTTCATGAATATGCCAAGAAATGTACCCATATCGAACTTACTATTGACCCTTTTATTATTAGATTTCAATCACTATATTTAAGGAATCTTGCAAAAGAACACGAGAACTTTGCATTAAAAAATTATCCATACATACAATTAAATTATATAAGTATCTCTCTGGCGTATTTATTTCTATTCATAAGCAGTTCATAACAAATTAACACTCAATTAATAGTTCTGCTAATAAGATTCTAGGAAATTCCCCGTTTACATAAATGTAGAGGTGAACTTAGTAGATGTAAACAGTAAATCATTCAGCATATTTTGTGGTTTGTTAGAGGTGTCAAGTTGATTTATAATTGGAAAATAACATACAGGGGCACCCATTTATCATGATAGACTGACGATCAACGGAATTCAAACTCCGGAAATCATTATTGCCAAACAAACATTACACTCACAAAAACGTATAAAATTTCATTTTGACAAACTATACACTTCCAATGACATAATATTTGAGACGTTACTTGAGAAATCTTCACCAATTGATCTTAATAAGAGAAAATGAATGAGTCAAGTGAAACTTAAATTGGAAATTCCTTTATGTAAAGGGCATTATTTTCCTTCATGGTTTTTTATCACATTTATAGTAATAATTTTGAAACTGTACTATTCATTATAACGAGGAATGTTTTGAGTTTTTATCATAAGCTTTTATTTAACTTGCTTTGTTGTCTGTCTGCTACAAGTTGATTTTGACACACTTCTGGTTATCAGATTGAATTGAACTTCTTCAATGACAATACACTTCAACGATTTTATGAACTGGCAATTCAAAATGACATCTACAATATGGCAGATAATTTTGTAATTTATGTTTCGATCTAACTCAAAGTCTATATATATCTAATGGTTGTCGGTACTCCTGATTTTAATTTTTTTAGATGGGGGCTCCATTATGTCGGACAGATTTTGTTATTTGTGGCTCTTACCAACTCAAAGTCGAATCTAAAGGTTTTCAGTGGAATATTAAAAATCATCCATCAAAATTCATAAATTCAAGATGGTGACTTCAATATGGTGAACGAATTTGGTATTTTATGGTCCAATCCAACTCAAAGTCGATACCTAAGCGTTTTAGGGGTTGTAGATTTCAAATTTTTAATCAAAATTAAGAATTAAAGAAATGGTTAACCTCAAACTATGTATTTATGTATGTAATAAAATTTTGCGACTTTCACCCACTTGGGGCATGTAGTGGCTAAAAAGCTTATAACTCCATTATAAATTATGCTTTAATTTTTATGAAATGAAAGCTTGTTTTTAGAAATATAATTCTATTGATCATCTGCTGAATGAGTACCTACTCATCTTTATTCAATTTGAAAACTGTACGTCATTAGCGTGTGCTGCCTTCTGAACTTAACAAAAACAATCGTGAAATTACACCGTAGAGTGTTGGCAAACCTATTATCACTGATCTCTCAGTAGAATGTAGTGGGAACTTAATGGTACCAAAGTAGCACGGACGGGTCTTGGAAAATTATCAGCAATTTTAATAAATCTGTTTCTTTTCGCTAATTTCCTGAAAATTATCTCGAATTTTCCATATTTTTCCCAACTGTATATGAGAGTAATTATTTTTTCCTTTTTAGTGCATTTGTATAAAAAAGCTTGTCTTAATTTTTTTTAAATATTTTTTATTTAATTCTTTTTTGTCATTATGTCAAAAATTGATAATATCTGACCCTAAAAAATCACATACCAATTTTGAATGGATTCGGAACATAATAACAAAATACGTCGCCATCTTGAATTCATGAATTTTGACCCCAAAAACCGCCACACACCAATTTTTATTGGAATCGGGCTATAACCACAAAACTCGTCGCCATATTGGTGCCGCCATCTTGAATTCAGGAATTTTGACAAAAACATGTCCGACCCCAAAAACTCCCACACACCAATTTTGAATGAAATCAGGCTATAATTACAAAACTCGTGGCCATCTTGGAGCCGCCATCTTGAATTCGTGGATTTTGACAAAAAAATAATGATCTCCGACCCCAAAACCCCCCACATACCAATGTTTATTGGAATCATCTTGAATTTATGAATTTTGACAACAAAATCGAAACCCCCCACATACATATTGGAGAAAAAATTCCATA
Organism: Gonioctena quinquepunctata; assembly: GCA_018342105.1. Classification (NCBI taxonomy): domain Eukaryota; kingdom Metazoa; phylum Arthropoda; class Insecta; order Coleoptera; family Chrysomelidae; genus Gonioctena; species Gonioctena quinquepunctata. The sequence goes on along the minus strand of JAFIRS010004184.1, from coordinate 88,583 downwards.
ATGCATTGTCACCGGAATTATCAACACCTGCCAAATTTCACGCTAATCGGACAACTAGAAGTGGGTCAAAATTCACTTGACACATTTGTACTGAACATAATACATACATACAAATGTGAAGTTAAATAAAGCTTGTAAAATAGTAAACATTAGATAGATATCTGAGGAGAGTTAATGGAAAAAAAAACATCAGGGTGAGATGTCCAATGTTTTCCAAAAAAATTACCATTTTATATATTTTAAATTAGAGACCCAGGTTATTCAATTTTATCCCGTTCAATATCATCAGTTCAAATCCTACATAATGTGACACCTGGTATGATCTATCTTGTTTATTATCTTTACAAGGTACACTAATTGGAACTAATAATATCCATTTTCCTGCTTTATTTATTCTATTGATTTGCATTGGTGAGTCAGATAAATTAAAGATACTTCACACAATAGAAGCTTACCGAAAAAAATTGTATAAATACGCGCTGAACTGTTATTCTTTATAGTCTGTTGATATAAGTTTACGCAAACATGGGAAAGGTAAGTGATTCGCTAACTATTGGGGTTCAAATGTTTTTGATGTTAATTTCAACACTATAACTGCTTCTTGGAATACGAGTTGGTTACTTCAAATTGTTGATCCCAATTTAGGAAATCAGGCAATTATTTTGCATACATAAGATTGTATTGATGTGTTTTAAAATAAATGGGATAACACCTTATTAAATCTCATCTTAAATATTATTTTCAGGTTACATATCTGCTGTTTATAACACTACTTGCAGTTGTTAATAGTTTTCCTCTGGATGATGAGCCGAAACAACCTAGTAGCTCGCTGGGTCAGTCACAAGTTCATCCAGATGAACATAAGGTGAGTTTTACCAACTTGAAGCTCTCATAAATATGTAATTATTCTTCGTAGTTTGCCAAGAACATCTTTAATTTTTCCTCATGTCAATTTTCACTGTTTTGCTAAACTTTTGCAACATAAATAGGATATCATTTCACAGAAGGCAAAGAATTGCCTATAATTTTAAGGAATTGTTTGTTTGTCATTGAAATATTTCATCTGATTTATGAAGGAATTCCAAAAAAAATACCTTTTATTAACCGACGAAAAAAAAAGGGGAGGTTCTCTAGTCGACTCGTATATATTTTTTTTTTATGTATGCTAGCATTGATTTCTTTTTTTTTTTGGGGGTTAAATTTTCCCATTTGAATTAAAAAAAAATTTCACTCTTAAGGGTAGAAAAATGGGGATATTTATCGTTGATCCACTGAATTTTTATTGGGTTATCCGATTTAGATGATTCTTTTTTTTATTGGACAGGGTATACTTCAGAGTTGGTCATTTGCGAAGGAATAATCCACCTCTAAGGGTAGAAAAATAGGAGATTTTTCATTTTTCATCTGTGAAGTGATTCTGTTGGAACTTGGCACACATATAGGTAGTTCTGATGATACTACAACATAATGGATTCCTGGAGTCAATTGAGCAGATAGTTATTAGTTGATTTTAGTGAATTTTTTTGGTTTTCAGTTGATTTTTTCGTCGGTTTAATTTTTGGTAAAAAGTTTCAAATCCAACATCCTACTGAAATTCAACTCTGAAACCAATAATGATCGAATTTCAGAATCAAAGTTCATCACCACGACCAGTTCATCACTACAGGGATGAACCATGGCCACAGCTTCGTAGAAGGAGTGTTGACGAGCATTCCGCTGAAGATACTAGTGCAAGCGGAGTGAACAATAAACCTTCTGAGCAAAAGGTAAAGAAAGTCCCAAATAAATTAATTATTTCACACTTCATACAAATAAGTAATATTTAGCCATTAAAAAGGCATTTTTTTAATCCAAAACTGTTTCACTAAAGATGAAAACATATCTAAATTTCCCAATACATAGGCTCACAGAAGCGAGCCCCACCTAAGCCTGTTTACATTTTTTTAATAGTTTGCCTAACAACGTAAAAGAACAAAATACACAAAAAATGTCCACAATAAGTTTATTCCAGTACTTGGTATTGATTGAGCCTTACACAATAAATGAATTTTTAGAATATAAAAAATGAAATATCTATGTATAAATGTGAAATGTGTAGACTTAACTTCTGTCTAATCTTTTAAAACTTTTTTTTTATATAGTATTATTTGAATTTTATATTTGTATTTATTTTATCAGTTAAAATTGTTTAAACTTGAACTTAAGCCAACTAATACTTTTAAGCTAACAAATTTGGTTCACTTTATTACCTATTACTCTTTTATTATTTTTTATTACTTTTGATTACTTTGACACTATTGCCCCAAAAAAACAATTTCTATTAAAAAAAATGTATTATTTTCTGTTCAATAAAGATATTCTGATTTTTATTCTCATTATGAAGATCATTTTTAAATTTACAAAGAAATCCTAAATGAAACCTTTCTTTGATATGCTGACATATTTACTTTTTCAATTATTTTTACAGAAAACCGACCCAACCAAAGTCTCACCGTCCAACCCTCCCCTTTTGACAGCAAACCCTAACCCAAATTCACAGCAGCACTCTTCAACTGAGAAGCAAAGAAATGTGAGAGACCTAAGTGGAGATCAACACAGTTCATCTTCTGCACCAGATACATCAAGAGATACAAATGATCATCATGGTTTGACTTCTCGTCCTGTGGGTGGCCAGAGAAATCCATCGCCCTATTGCGATATTATAAAGGACAAATCTGATGACCAAAGCCATCAACAGGGAAAAGTTAGGGATGGATGAGCATCAACATGTCTCGACTTCTCACCCAGTTTCCAGTCAAAATACCCCACCTGGCAGTCAAAATGGCGAAGGAAAGGAGAAATCTGGTGATCAAGGCCATCAACAACAGAGAAAAGTTAGGGAAGCAGATGAGCATCAACACGTTTTGACTTCTCACCCAGTTGCCAGTCAAAATACCCCACCTGGCAGTCAAAATGGCAAAGGAGGAGAAAAATCTGGTGATCAAGGCCATCAACATCAGAGAAAAGTAAGGGAAGCAGATGAGCATCAACACGTTTTGACTTCTCACCCAGTTGCCAGTCAAAATACCCCACCTGGCAGTCAAAATGGCGAAGGGAAGGAAAAATCTGGTGATCAAGGTCATCAACATCAAAGAAAAGTTAGGGATGCAGATGAGCATCAGCACGTTTTGACTTCTCACCCAGTTGCCAGTCAAAATACCCCACCTGGCAGTCAAAATGGCAAAGGGGGAGAAAAATCTGGTGATCAAGGCCATCAACATCAGAGAAAAGTAAGAGAAGCAGATGAGCATCAACACGTTTTGACTTCTCACCCAGTTGCCAGTCAAAATACCCCACCTGGCAGTCAAAATGGCAAAGGAAAGGAGAAATCTGGTGACCAAGGCCATCAACAACAGAGAAAAGTTAGGGATGCAGATGAGCATCAACATGTTTTGACTTCTCACCCAGTTGCCAGTCAAAATACGCCACCTGGCAGTCAAAATGGCAAAGGAAAGGAGAAATCTGGTGATCAAGGCCATCAACACGTTTTGACTTATCACCCAGTTGCCAGTCAAAATGGCAAAGGGGGAGAAAAATCTGGTGATCAAGGCCATCAACATCAGAGAAAAGTTAGGGATACAGATGAGCATCAACATGTGAAAGATACCAACGTTAATCAACCCCATGTTTTGGCATCAAATCCAGATGCTGCTCATACAACAGAAAGTGTAATTTCTTCTCCGACTACTGATGATCTCAAGGACTCCTATTCGCATATTCAAAAAGTACATTCTCACGGCGAATGAATATAATAATATTATTACTCTACGTTATTGAAGAGATCAAAAATAAAGATATTTTACTATGAAAATGTTTCAATTGGGTACATTTCCTGGGAAAAAATTACGAACAAATCGAAAGTAGACAAGGTTAATACAAAGAAAATTATATTTCAGGAAATTTTTGGATATCTACTTCTCCAATTCTTGTGGGTGATAGAAATCGCAAACAAATTATGTTTTTTTTTAATAGTTGGTTGTTTTCTCTGCCAACTTCATGAAGTATCATACACAGGAGAATTTGATTGGAATACTCACAGAAAATAGTTTTTGGGAGTAAAAAACGTTAAAATTATGAAATAAAAACCAGTTTCAAAACCCTAACATGTTTAACTAGAGCAGGGGAATAAAGGGTATTCCGATATCCTGTCATTCAAATAACATTCTGTTTGACCTATATAACATTTTGTGCAATCCTCACAAGTGATTTTATTAACCACATATTTATATACTTACTTATTCCAATGCCTTTTAACCTTTAGGCGTGAGGCTGTTGGGGTTGATTTCGTTGTTTTCCATTTCTTCCATTTTGTGGGAGTCCTTGATTCCATCCCATGGTATTCATTTTATTTCCCTTCCCTAGGGAAGGAAAAATATATTTCATCCTTCGCATGGCCTGCACTGGACCAATTTAATCAATAAGTTTTGTACCTTCGTTATTTTGCAACTTCTATAAAGATTGCCTGTTGTTCCATAATTTGTTGAAAATGTTCAAACTTTGAGAACATCTTTTTCCATTTTTTTTATCCAAGCCCCAGATTTTTATTTGGTCTTTAAATATTTCTTTTTTCTGATATTGCAGGCAAAATTAAATAAACAGAAATCAATCGACGAATTATTTTAAATTAGCAAATTTATTTTTAAATAGATACAGTCTGTTATTCCCTACCTAGGAAGCCTGTACAAAATGCAGCGTAGATATAAATATAATATATATACAAAAAAATATCAAAACTGCTACACAAGTACAAAAAATGCTATATCTATCGATAAATGCACGACTCGCGTCATACACCCTTCAATCACAAACAGAAAATATAGGTACTCTGATAGGAAGTACTTTAGAATGTTTTCTTTGCTCGAGTAAAAACGATTTTGATTGGTATTGGTACAAAATGTGGCACAAGTTTGACGAACTGAGCAATTTTCAAGTATCAGGTAACGAGAAGCAGATGAAACACAAGCATAAAACAACTCGGGGAAATGACTAAAAAAAAACAGTAAAATATTAACAACGTGGTAGAGGTGTTTCTGGTTAAAAAAAACAAACTACAGGTGAAAGGCTTGTAGAAAAAAATAAGCTTCCTTTCAAGCATTTGGTTGGGATAAGAATCAATATATTTAATGAAGTGGATAGCGTCTGTAATTAAATATCAATGAAAATAGTTTGTGGCATTCAGACGAGAAAATGAAAACTAGAACTGAAAAATAAAAATGTGGATCGGCCAGGATTCGAACCTGGTACCTTTCGAATGGTCCCAGGTTGGAATCCTGGCCGATCCACATTTTTATTTTTCAGTTTTAGTTTTCATTTTATCGTCTGAATGCCACAAACTATTTTCATTGATAATCAATATATTATTAGAAAAAAAATTGTAGCCAACGTTTCGAGTTATTCATTTATCATCAGGGTTTTGTAACAATAGGTTTTTGTAAATAAAGAAATTCAAATTACTTGTAAAAATCAATAATTCTAAAATAACGTTTAACAAACTTTGAAGAAAAACGAGTGCTTGTGTTTTCTATAAACTTACATTTTGAAAAATATATATAATTCGTTTTTTACGGCCCTTAGTCATTCTAAAAGAATTATTTTTCTCCAAACCACGTAAATGCACGACGTTTATGACTGTCAGTTTTGATGTTGAAATTGACGTTTTCTATGCCGTCAAATACAATCTTCTAATTTCCTTTTCCTCGTTTTATGCCGCCTGAGTTAAAGAATAACTTCAATTTAGACAGGGTAAAAGTGTTACTTACTGGCCTAGCAACGTCACTTTTACTCCGTGAAACAAAAGTGACACTTTTACTGCGCCGGAATAAAAATGACACTGTCAATTCTCTTCAAAAAAACAAGAGCTAAAGTTTATTTTGGGCGACTAAACTCGACCGAAATCCGAGGCTATTTTCCACACTGTCGGTCGAAATCAGTTGTAGTTCAATAGCCGGCGGAGTACTTAGCCAAAGAAGTGAGATATTTGACTAACCGTTAAAAAAATATTATTACGTTAAATATTTCCTACTGAAGAATATCTTCATTATGAAAGGTTCCATCTGCTTCAGTCGAATATGGTTTTTTTTTTTAATACTTCCACTATCGTAATTATATTCGAATGCCAACAATATGAACCAATTATCACAAAATAACACCCATTAGCAGCTATTTTCCGGAACAGTACTATTTTCGCACAAATATTGAGTATATCGTTGTAATTAAATGTTTATAAACACACACTAGTAAAGCATTTTTTATATAAGAAATATCCCATGTTCTTCGACAATTCGATAATTTTTCCGATAATTCATGATAGCCCTACATAAAAATGAGCTTGTTTATTATAAACAATTCAACGAAAGACACGATCTTTCCGCCTTTAAATTAAAATAATTTAACCTAAAAGTAGGATACAAAAATGACAAAAAACAATTATGTACATAATCGAGAGATGCGAAGTATAATCAATCAATCTCGAAACAATTAAAATTTCCGACTTCCAATCGAGAGAAATCATCTTTGGATTGTACAAAACTCATGCTCGAAAATATCTCTACAGTATCAGTTTTCGCTTAAATCTATTCCACATTCACACACATCCTCAAAAATCAAAACTATATTACAAAAAAAGACTAGCATATTTTTATGTATCGAACTGAAAACTCCACGTATTCATTTCGTATAGTCGACTCGATAGTTTTTCAAAAACCCCACCCATCTCCTTCGTTGATGTCAAATTATTCCACTCCACCCCTGGAAGGACAAAAAAAAATGGGAACAATGGCTACACGAACAGTTCATTGTATTCAATTTGTCTTATATCACTACTTGGAAAATGACTCCAAAAACGAACCCTTTTCTAATTTTTTTTTTTTTGTACTTATAGAAAGATTCGAGAAATGGCTTTCCTAGAATATTGTTTAACCATTATTTACGAATTCAAGCTCAGATGTGGCAGTAAGGTGAAAGTTTGAGTTATTTGGTGGTTTTAACTGTAAAATTGGATTGTTGTCAGATCGAAGTCCATTAGTTCAGTGAGTTGTATTTATTTTATAAAAGGTCTTGAGTGTATTTGAGCATGGCACTTATTTTCTAGTACTCAAAAGTGGATAAATATTAAACAGTACTGGACTCGCGCTATTTGCTACACACTGTTTGATGCTACTTACATATTTTTGCCTCCTGAACACGAATCCAAAGCAAAAAAGGGGCTCTCAAATGCTTTCGGAGGTACAACCCTTCAAAGGTAATTTTTAGCGCTATTTTCAGCTACTGCAAACCAATTTTCGCCCTTTAACACACACACACCTTTAGTCGCGACTTTTGAGTACTTTATTTCAAGAAGAGCCTGCCATTTTCCAAAATATTCCCCCTTCTTTGCCATGTAAACAGATCACAGGAGTACTACTCATAAATAACCATCCAACACATTATAGTAAATGAGACCGTGGGAGATCGACCTTCACCGATCTGATAACTCGATGAGATATATTTTTTATCAAATATAACTTATAAACAAATATGCCCATGATAACATGCCTATCAAAAAGTGTTCACAGCTATTTTTAATTGAATTAATTTTAATCAATTTTCTTTCATCACCTTCACTCTTTTGATAACCGAATGAGTTTCACCTCAACTGATAGTTTTTAACACACAGAATATGCCTAGGTAGGCTTGCCTACTTATTTCTGTGCATGGCTACCTGGCAAGCAGATGTGAACAGGTAAGTCAATATAGGTAACTACACCGATCTGTTAACCAATCGAAATTGATATCATAGGTAAGATAATTTAATTACAAAACCAATCGTATAGGCTTGCCTGCAAAAATCGTACATAAAATATTATTGCCAAGCTATAAAGTTTTAGAATTTTAGCTATTTGATAGGCACGAGAGAGAAAGTAGAGCGTCCGAGGTCCGTGTGATAGAACAGGACACAACATAGCAGCTGCACACTACCTGACCGTTGAATGTATCCGAGTGCGCATGCTCATGTACATGTGAGTGACAGTGACAGCATTTATTTACACTCGACAGTAATTTTGAACTCTTTTATATGCTTTGTAATAAACGCTATTAACAACATAAATGTATTAAATTTTATTTTTCTATATTGATGATTTTTTTAATTTATTATACTAAAATTTTGAAAGTAACACTTATTCTTTCCCGCTTTACGGCATTTATTTGATTTTAAATAATAAATAAATTATTCTTCATTTAATTTTTAATAAAAAATATAGATTTTTTATCATTTTTAAATTTTATAATTTAGCTTCAAAATGAAAAAAAATTGTTGAATTTTTTATTTATTACTATATTAAATTATTTAATTTTGATTATTTCATAGCTGTTAGTATATATAGTGTGAAATAATACAAAAATTGTGATCGAAATTAGAGTTATAATAAATTAGAGTTCAAAATTACTGTCGAGTGTAAATAAATGCTGTCACTGTCACTCACATGTACACGAGCATGCGCACTCGGATACATTCAACGGTCAGGTAGCGTGCAGCTGCTATGTTGTGTCCTGTTCTATCACACGGACCTCGGATCTTACTTCTCTCTCGCACCTATCAAATAGCTAAAATTCTAACACTTTATAGCTTGGCAATAATATTTTATGACGATTTTTTGCAGGCAAGCCTATACGATTGGTTTTGTAATTAAATTATCTTACCTATGATATCAATTTCGATTGGTTAACAGATCGGTGTAGTTACCTATATTGACTTACCTGTTCACATCTGCTTGCCAGGTAGCCATGCACAGAAATAAGTAGGCAAGCCTACCTAGGCATATTCTGAGTGTTAAAAACTATCAGTTGAGATGAAACTCATTCGGTTATCAAAAGAGTGAAGGTGATTGATTAAAATTAATTCAATTAAAAATAGCTATGAACACTTTTCGATAGGCAAGTTATCATAGGCATATTTATTTATAAATTATATTTGATAAAAAATATGTCTCATCGAGTTATCAGATCGGTGAAGGTCGATCTCCCACCGGCTCTTAGACTATTAGGATTTTTATTTTTACGATGTTAATAGCCTTCATAGACAGACCAATGTCGATAATTTTTGAAACAAAAAAAAAATATAGTAGGATGAAACCCATTGGAAAAGGAAGAGAATATAACAAAAATTAAAGGAAAAATAACTTACGGGCGATCTGAGGTCGGGAAGTGGAAGGGGGTGAGTTTTTAAGGTTATAAAACGGTTTATCTCAATTTCCGGCAACACTACAAGTCCTATGGGAAAAAGTTAAATAGCAAAGTTGTAGGTAATGAAAAGATCTACAACTTTTGTATTCACACTTTTTTCACATAACCTCAAAATTTATGTGAAAAATTCAAATAACCAAGTTTTTGGTTTTTTATTTTATCTTTTACAAAAAAATTTTTTTCACGAAATTTGGTGAAAACTCACCTTTTTATGTCCCAAACACACTTTAATTTTTTTGATTTAAAATATTAATTTTTTTACCTTATTTTGACTTAATATAGAAAAAGCACCCTAATTTTCAATCGAAAATTCTCCCGTCAAAATATCAGCTTTTTTAAAAAAGTCGCTGAGCTTTTTGTTCGTTGAAATCTCTACTTTCTGAAGGTGTAAAAAAAATATCCATTACTATGGTAAATGTTCTCAGAAAATGCAAAGAAATAACAAGTAGCAAGGCCCAGACCCTCCTAGCCCCTTCCCCACTTCTCTATGAAATATCTTTTGATGGGCTAAAATTTTCCGTAGGTCACTCAGGTATATAAGTCATCTTAAAATAGCAATAAATAGGCATCTACGCATATAATTTAAAGAAGATTCTACATTTTCTCAAAATATTGTAGATGTCTTATTAAATTTTCGGATTCGAGTTCTTTTCGTTTCTTTGCATTTTCTGAGAACATTTGCCATAGTAATGTATATTTTTTATTACACCATCAGAAAGTAGAGATTTCAACGAACAAAAAGCTCACCGACTTTTTTAAAAAAAATGATATTTTGACGTGAGAATTTTCGATTGAAAATTAGCGTGCTTTTTAGAAAAAAAAAATATTTTGAATAAAAAAAATTACAGTGTGTTGGGGACATAAAAAGGTGTTTTCACCAAAGTTCGTGTTTTTTTTTTTGTAAAAGATAAAAATAAAAAATAAAAAACTTTGGTTTTTTGAATTTTTTACATACATTTTGAGGTTATGTGAAAAAAGTGTCGATACAAAAGTTGTAGATCTTTCTATTACCTACAACTTTGCCATTTAACTTTTTTCCATAGGACTTGTAGCGTTGCCGGAAAACGAGATAAACCGTTTTTTACCCTTAAAAACTCACCCCTTCCACTTTCCGACCTCAGATCGCCCGTAAATTATTTTTCATTTCATTTTTGTTATATTCTCTTCCATTTCCAATGGGTTACATCCTACTATGATTTTTTTTAACTTTTTATCATTTTCAAAGGCTTCAGCCCTGGTCTATCAGTCGGACGGTTAAAAGTAAAAAAGTTGCGTTTTGTTGACCTCAATCTTCTGAAAAATTTAATTTGTCGTTTTATTGGTTCATTCTGGTACAGTCTTAATAAATATTAGCGAATGTTTACTTCAATTTCTACCGAGATAAAATACTGCTGTTCGTTTTTGCTCAGTTCGGTTCGATAATTCAAACAAATTCAACGGTTGAGTGCACCTGCGCCTAGCAACTGACTGTCACTATTGTGCCCAAATATAAGAATTCGTAAAAACGAGAAAAATCACCGTTACCGAAGTTTCGCGAGCGGATCAAATCGTTGTTTCTTAATGTTGATTGGCTTGCCATCAATGTGGATAGCAATGTTAGCCAAATTAGGTTAGGTTGTGTTTCCTTCTCTTATGTAAGATATTGACTGGGTTCGTGTTTTTTGTAAGCCAGTCTGCAGAAAAATCCACGCCAAAAGCGTATTTTGGTCCATTAGCTCAGTCTACAGACACAGAGCCCGTGTCTTGGCCCGGTCTACACAAAAACAAACCCAATCAATATCCTACGTAAAAGAGGGGACCTAACCTAATTTGGCTAACATTGCTTTCCAAATCGATGGCAAGCCAACCACCAACCGGATATCTGGTATCGGTGATTTCTTTTTTCCATTCTTATTCGGACACAACAGTGACGATCAGTCGCTAGACACAAGTGCGCTTAACCACTAGATTTGATGGAAATATGGAACATGTTTATTTTCAAAACTATTTGTGGCCCCAAGAAGGGTTGCTTGTTTTTAAAGTTTACTACCCCTTTCAATATCCTCCTCTCAGTTTTTTCCTTTCCTCTTCATTTGCAATAATATTGATCGTTGGAGAAATAGGTATCATGTTTATTAACCGCCAATATTGAAAACACTCCACAAGACCCAATACGAGGGTAGTCTGAAAAGTTTCCGACCCGAACATGAAGATGGCAGCACTCGTCAACAATACCTAGAGAATGTGTTTGGGCATCATTTGAAAGGTACTCACCGAAATTACAGCCATATTGGACCCGCAGTTGTTGTTTGACAATGGTTTGAACGGAAATGGGAATCGACTTTTTTTTTGAAAGGCAATAAGCCTAAGCAAATCAAAGACGAGTTGGATGCTGTGTACGGGGACTCAGCACCATCATTTACCACCGATAAATTTTGCTCAGCGGAATTTAAAAGTGGCCGGACCAACTTGGGAGAAGATGAACGTTCGGGACGTCAAAAAATCGCAACCACTGACTCTATAACATCGCTCAAGTTCACCGAATGGTGCTAGACGACCGTCGAATTAAAGTGAGAGAGATAGCAGAGGCACTTTTTAGTTTTTTTCACTCCCAGTCAATGCCAATGCACCATTTTGAGGTTATGTTACCCGGATGGGGAATTTGCATATATTTATCAACTACGAATATTGATAACTGGCCATAAGGGCAATGCAATGAAAGTGAAGTCGGGTTATATATGTCTTTCCTTGTTATATTGGCAGCGCGTAGTTATGGCAACCGGACATCAACCCATACATGTCACGCCTCCATTTTCGCGCATGCGCATCGATTCAACGTTGCCGATTAGAAAGAGTCCGAGCGATGGCCATGCTTCATTTGTTTTGGCTTCACATTTGCTGTCTTTATTATCAATATCGGTACTTAATACATATATGGGAATTTGCAACAAATGAAATAAGCTCGTTATATTCCATTAATTCCTTACTCGGAACAATGACTACTAGAATTAAATGGACGACCAAAATGACGTCATTGATCAAGAATCATACGCCACAGTTTATAGCTAAAGAAGCAGTTAGCTCACTTGGCCCAAATGCATGTTCCAAGGTAACATCCACTCCAGGGAAAGAATTCAGGATGCGCAGAAGACTGTACGCGATTATCGCTCTTCGAAGTATACGAAAAATGTATTAGTAACACAGTAACACACGGTATGTGCGAGGGATAAAAATCAGAGTTGCGCAGTGTACAAACGGGAACATAAAGATCAAAGTGCCGACGCCAAGTGAGCTAACTGCTTCTTTAGCTATAAACTGTGCATAAGCATTCAATTATGAGCACCCGATTTTGAAAATCTATGTTCAATTGTTGGCATCACATAAGTCATCCTTATTATCAATATTTGTAAATAATGCAACGAAAAATCCATTTTTTTCACAAATAAGGGGTCAACAAAATTATATATTATATTTGAATTATATAACTTTGTGTTTGATGGTTATGAGTGTGAAATGTTTACATTGTAAAGAATGCTGAACATTTTGGAAAGTTCGAAAAAATGCTGAAAAATACGTGGGTAAATGTTAAGTTAGTCCACTCATGCTCCCTGAATATAGGTTAAAGGCTTTTCTTACGTGTTTTTGCCTTCTGAACACGAAAAATGTGGCGGTCTCATACCGTTTCCGAGTTAGAACACTTTTTACTTTTTTATAACCTAATTTTCAAGCACCGTTTTCGCGCACAAAAATCACTCAAAATGTCTCCTTTTTTTTACCAGCATAAACACTAAACCCTAAATCACTTATTTTCGGCACAACTTCGCAGAAAATATTGCCGGTTTTATCGAAAAAATCCTCCTTCTTAAACAGTTCCAAATAAACAAACACATTTGACAGGTGAAATTTATATCTTTCACTTTTCTGCATGTTGGTAATAACAAAAAAATCACCGCCAACTTTTCGAATTGAAATATAACTAATCCCCTCATTCATATTTGCTATTGTTTTTGGGATCCATTTTGTCATTTATATTTGATTGAAAAAAATTATTGATTAACTTTGAAAATGATGAAATTGATTGAATATACTGCTCTGGTACAAAACAGAACTTCATTAATTGCATTTCTAATTAGACTGGGAAAGTTGGCGGTGATTTATTTGTTATTACCAACATGCAGAAAAGTGAAAGTTACTAAATTTCATCTGTCAGATGTGTGAAGTTTGTTTATTTGTAACTGTTTAAGAAGGAATTTTTTCGATAAAACCGGCAATATTTTATGCGAAGTTGTGCCGAAAACAAGTGATTCAGGGTTTATTGTTAATGTTGGTAAAGGAAGAAGATGTTCTGAGAGGTTTTCGTGAGAGAACACGGTGCTTGAAAAGTCAAAAGTCGGAAACGGTATGAGACCGCCGCGTTTTTCTTCCGGATTCGTGTTCAGCAGGCAAAATACATGTAAGAAAAATATTTTACCTATAATCAGGGAGCACGAGTGAACTAACTTAACATTTACAAATACGTGACTAACGGTGTTTGGTAAAAAAAGAACGAGTGTTAAGTGTTTCCAGTGGTCGGAAATGGCACTTAAAATGACCTTTTTTCGACCTTTGAAGGGTGGTATCTCTAGAAGTATTTGAGAATACCGTGTTTTGAGGCAAAAATACGTGTAAGTACCACCAATCCGCGCAAGTTTAGCTAACAGATATTCACCAAAACAAGCAGAACAGCACAGAAGTAAATTATTATGGGTTTTGCTGTTTAGTGATCACTATGGGATTGAGCTCTATCGAATTCAAAATAAGATTGAATTATGAATGGCATTGTTTCAGCTCGAAGTTTACTAGTTTTCGTGAATTGTATTCAGAGTGAGTGTGTTTTCCCTTGTTTAGTTGGGCCATTTTCAATTGTTATTCCGTGATAAAAAATATTCACACGTAGTTTAGGATTTTTAAGCCAAAATTGGACAAACTATTCAAAAATATAATAAGTCCAGCTTGTCTTTTTCTTCTGTAAAAGTGAAATGTTATGATTTTTAATATATTTGCCATTGTAAATTAGTCCTCCAGGGATAGGGAGAATATTTTGTATGTTTTCCGGGTCGTTTTAAAATGTTCGAGTGTTCGGAAGGTACGAAGATATAATGAGTGTTTGTTGAGCTAAAATTATCTTAATTGGTATCACAGTTCAGTGAAATAAATATAGGACAGGAAATTTTGTGACATACCATAGCTAAAAAAACTATTTCGTCAATATTTGAGTTCTATGTTTAGTCTGATATAGATTTAATTTAGAGTAGTAAAAACACACTAAAAGAGATGGATAAGATCACCTTGAATTAAAAAAAAAATTATTAAAACCTCTGATGAGTATGAAATGGAAAACTCATCCATAAAAAGGAAATTCAGTTGGAAATTATTAGAGCAAGAAGGAAAAAGTCTGCACAATGCGAAAACTTTTCATGGTTCATTTTAAAAATTACTTATTCTTACAATTTTCCATATTTTCACTCGTTTTCGAAAATAAATAATTTATTTTTACTTTCACATTCAGATTTTCATTTGTTTTTATTTCAATGAAGTCAAGGAGACCCATAAAAGAAATTTGTATGCTTAACACTCTGTCCATTCAAGAAAGTTTAAAATGATTGCTCCCCAGTTTTAATAAGAATTTCCGGATGTGCCGAAAGATGTTCATAGAACATAGGACTCAATTTAATAGTTTCAATAACTCCTGCAACTATCAGAGCATACTGAGTTTCGAAGAATCCGGAAATCCTCATCAAGATTGTTTCCTGAAAAATGCGCGATAAAAACATTCTAGAATATGCAGACTTTCACAAACCGAATTAAATGACAAAGACCGGTATGTCACAAAGGGATCTCCCGAAACGAAACTCAACAACAAAATACCTACCACCGTGTACCATCCGCGAGACCACTCTAAATGCACGGATTACCCTAAAAGTAGCCTAATACAGGAAATGGTCCTAACAGTCGAATACAAACGTATTATAGGATAAATTGAAGAAACCCCGGTCGCCCTATCGAAAAACCACGTTCACCACATCCCTGATGGTGTTGTTCACTTCGTTGATACAGCGGGTGTTTTCCGTCGAGTTCCTCGAACCGGCCGACCTCAACTGTCGCGCCTGGCTCTCCAACCTGGTCAACAGCTCCCTGAAATGGAACTTTGTGTGCGCCGGCACCACGTTGTCGGCGTAATCCATGCAGGAACCGTGCAGCAGACCGATTTTGTCCGACAGTTGGAGCCACGTGGCCGGCGAAACCGCCCCGTTGG
Source organism: Gonioctena quinquepunctata (assembly GCA_018342105.1). Taxonomy (NCBI): domain Eukaryota; kingdom Metazoa; phylum Arthropoda; class Insecta; order Coleoptera; family Chrysomelidae; genus Gonioctena; species Gonioctena quinquepunctata. The sequence goes on along the minus strand of JAFIRS010004184.1, from coordinate 73,048 downwards.
ATTTGATGCTGTTCAAGGTCGTTTCCAGCGTCTGGGATATCTCCAGAATGTTGTCTTTGCCGCTCTTGTCGCTCGAGCTCAGCTTGGCGTCGTCCTCCGGGATTTTGTTCTCTACGTTCATCGGTTTGGCCATGATGGGCGGTTTGGGGTTGTTTGTGTTCGTCGCCATTGGGGTGGCGTAAATGGCGGACCCGGCTGAGCGAGCGATTATCGGTTTCAGAGCTTTCACGGGAGGTTTCAGGGGTATGACGGGTTTTTCCTCGTTTATTGGCGGCCAACACTTTTTCTCGTTCTTTCCCAGCTTGAAAGATTCGTCCGAGGTTTCGATAGGGGAACCATCGATGATTTCTTCGTTTTTGTTATTTTTCAGCGACAACTTCGGGCTCAGTTGCACGTTTCCGCAGTTATCGGCGCTGTCTTTTGGTTCCCAGAGTTTTTTCAAACTGCTGATGCTCCCCGTGCTCTTTCTTTTATCATCTGCTTCGTCCGTTTTCAAATTTCCGCTATCCGAGCTGGCCGTGCTTTCCCTCTTGTTGATTTCGATCGTTTCGCCATCCTCGTTTTGGTTAGAGTCCGATTTTTTGTCGCTCTCCACTTTCCGCAGTCTCGATTTAAAGTCTATGATCATAGACGTGTCGTTTTCAGACTTTTCTTTGGTAGTCGCCTTTTTTGGATCAACCTTTTTGAGCTGAGAAACATAAGTTACCCCGTTATTTTCCACTACAGGTTTCGTTGCACAAGTTCCTTGAGAATTTTTCCTCGCCGCCGGTTCTCTTTCTAGGTTAAGAGATTGAGAAAGTTCGGTGACTAACTGAGCTACAGGATCATGGCTGATGCCGGATACTATAGGAAAAAAAGGTTCTACGGGAGATTCTTTGATATTTTTGCCTTTGAGGTTTTGGCTTTCTTTGATTTCCGCCACTAATTTGAGTTCCATTTCTTTCATCACTAGTTTGTTTTTGAACACTTTGGAAGTTTTATTGTCTTCTGACGGGTCCACGGGGTCTGCATCTGTAAGTGGGAATCACTCAATATTCAATCATGAAATCTCTCAAATCTTTGTGTGTCAGGCTTTGTTTGTATGATGATGGAATTGTTTTTTTTCAGTAGTATCCCCAAACACTCACCCCATTAAATGTCCTCGTTAACTGACAACAGAAATAAATTCTACCATCAGAAATGGAATTATAGACAGATTTGAGAGATTCGTGTTTGAGCGATTAGACTTTGAACTCATGAGGAAATCAGAATAACACTTCACAAATCAACTATTTATATGTCGGTCATGAGATATACCGTCACACCTTTTTTTGTTCCATGTAAATCGGATGTCCTCATCAGTATACTGTCGAACGAAAAACTACCATACTCACCACTTTCACAAAGATCCAGGGCGGTGGTGGAGGCATGGGTTCCAAAGGGGAACCGACCATGGGAACGTCCGAATCCACGCTCATCGGACTCTTTCCATCTTGACTAGGACTGGTAAGACTAAGACTGGTTCGTTGAGGACTTTTCTCCTTGCCCTCCTCCTTCTGCTCCTTGGCGCTGTTGCAGCTATCTGTGCTGGGTTCTCTCTTCTTCAGACTCACGCCGAATCTGGAGCTGGCCTCCTCCACGGACGGCTACAAATGAATGAATATTCCATATTGCTATGTAAAAACAAGTCTTTCATCCCAACACACAGCTCCAAAATTGAAGACAGAGTTGGAGTACACTTAGAATTTAACCTCAGTATACCTAGGACAATATGCCATGCTATTTCAGATACAGGTTTATACAATCGTGGACATATTCATTCAACTTTTTAAAGCGACCATTATGGATGGATACCTTCCTTCAATCTGCACGTCGGTTTTTTACATACATAAAAGTCGAGAATAACAAAAACGTTCCCAAATCTCTACATACGATCAGCCAGAGATCATTCCTGTTGAAAGCACAGAGAAAATCCTAGGTAGGCACATACATATGCGTTCTGAGCTGACAATCTCCGAAATAAGTTTTTCGACATTGAAGGAGCATTCAACAATATGGAGCAGGGGGTATCTATTTGTAACCATAGTGAAGTTCATAAATTGTAGTTTTCGCTATATCAAGTGTAGGTATAACCACGTTATACAGGAATATATTTCTGTTCTATTCAATTCAATGGTCACTATATTTATATTAGATATCTTTGTGATTTTAATTCGCCCTTGAAATGAGAGATTTGGCACCGTATCGTCCTTCCCACTTAGTTACCGGCTTGATGTTACTATGCTTCGGAACGTTCTCCATCGTTTTCCCAAATACTTCATTATTTTGAATACATTATTTTTGAAATCTGAGCTCTGGCGCCTTATCGTCTCTCCTACTTAGTTACCAGCTCGATGCTGCTATGCTTCCAAACGTTCTCTATCGTTTTCCCGAATACTTGTTTATTTTGAACAAATCATTTTTGAAATCAGTTCTCTGGCGTCGTATCGTCCTTCCTACTTAGTTACCAGCTCGGTGTTGCTATGCTTCCAAACGTTCTCCATCGTTTCCCGAATATTTTATCATTTTGCACAAATTATTTTTGGTACCGTATCGCCCTTGTATATTGTTACCAGCTTGATGTTACTTTGCTTCCGAACGTTCTCCATCGTTTCCCGAATACTTCATTATTTTGAACAAATTATTTTTGAAATCTGAGCTCTGGCACCGTATTGTCCTACTTAGTTATCAGCTCGATGCTGCTATGCTACCAAACGTTCTCTATCGTTTTCCCGAATACTTAATTATTTTAAACAAATAATTTTTGAAATCTGAGCTCTGGCGCGTATCGTCCTTCTTACTTAGTTACCAGCTCGATGCTGCTATGCTACCAAACGTTCTCTATCGTTTTCCCGAATACTTAATTATTTTGAACAAATAATTTTTGAAATCTGAGCTCTGGCCGTATCGTCCTACTTAGTTACCAGCTCGATGCTGCTATGCTACCAAACGTTCTCTATCGTTTTCCCGAATACTTAATTATTTTGAACAAATAATTTTGGAAATCAGAGCTCTGGCGTCGTATCGTCCATCCTACTTAGTCACCAACTCGATGTTGCTGTGCTTCCGAACGTTTTCCATCGTTTTCCCGAATATTTCATTATTTTGTACAAATTATTTTCTAAATCAGACCTTTGGTGCCGTATCGTCCTTGCACATAGTTACCAGCTTGATGTTGCTTTACTTCCGAACGTTCTCCATCGTTTTCCCGAAGACCTAATTATTTTGAACAGATTATTTTCGAATTCATTTTTAGAGCAGTTCCACGCTCTAGATCTATAGAAGTCTACTTCAAGAATATAATACATATATTTGAGTCATCGTCAATACTTGTTACATCTGAATCTATATTTTCTCCACCTTCAAAATCATATAGAAGATGATTGCAATGAATGGAAAATGAAAGATCTAGGACTTCCATGTGCCAACACATGGGCAGCTCTAAAACCAAAGACGGAGTTAGGGACGGAGTTCATGGAATACGTTCAGAATTCAACCTCAGCATAAACATTTAGGTATATATATCTACCAACAAGGCTAACCTCATAAAACTGGAAATGGATACATCAGAAGCGCGGGATTCTAATATTAGGATCGAGCTACAATAGACCTAAAAAATTGCCATTGGAAGGGTCGGTAATCGCCCCCACTTGATAATTCGCTCACCTGCAAAGTGCTGACGTCAATACTTTCCGTATTTTCAGGATCCCTGGGCTCTCTGTTGATCTTCTTGGTCGTTAGAGGCGAAATGGGGATTATCCTCTTCCTCAGTTCTTGAGAAGACGTCATGATGGAGGTGCTACAGTCGACCTGATCGATTCCAAAACCATCAAACTCCTCTGGAGGAGGGGGCAGGTCCGTAGGGGGAGGGGGAAATTCCAGATCGGCCAAGGTTGGCTGCACAGACCTGGTGTTGCGAAATTTCATGCAACTTACAAAAATGGAATACTTATTTCATATGTTGTGTTTTGTAGCATAATTAGTTTTTTATCAGGACAAATACTCTTATCATGTGAAATGTTTTCTGAAGTTCAAAGTTGAAAAATTGTACATATCTTCCGGGTTTTTTCGACATTTCACCACACAAACCTCACTTTTTTGGAATCACGGTCGAATTCAACCAACTTTTCTACAATCCTAAACTTTTTTATACTTTGATGAACTTAATTAAGTGTGCTTGAAACTCAAGTTGTTATATCCTACCTTGACGGGCTCCCCCCTCGAAACGCGCTATTCTGTGACACCTTGAAACTCCTCAGACTACTCCTCACATCCGCGCTATTGTTCCTACCCAGATTCCTATTCCTAGAGAGCTTGTTCGAAGTGGGGGAACTTGGGGGGTGAGTTGCGTGGAAAGTAGTCACTCCGCTGGAGGAATTGCTGCGGATCATCTGGGGCTGCGTCCGTATGTTGGTTCTGGGAGACAGAGACCGAGGGGTGATGTCGGATTGGTCTAGAGCGGGGTTGATGGCTTGCGCTACTGATTCCTCGTTGGTCGACATGTTGTTCTGCCGGAGGGATTCCAAATAGGCGCCTATCCGCGCGCCCTTCGGGAGGGTGCCGTACCGGCTGATGGCCTTCCGGACGTTTTGCACTTCCAGAGCAGCAACTTGAACCTATCGTAAATTATTATCAAAAGTTTTTTTCTTCTTTCAACTTGAAGCACGGAGTTCTTAGTTTTTGGGAGTAAAATCAAACTTGAAGACAAACTGATCGAATCGACACATGAGTTTAAAAAATCACTTACCGTTGGCGATTCTTTCGTCTTGGTCTTCTTCCCCCTCTGCTCCAGCCCCCTGTTGCCCATGATGGGGGCTCTCTTGAAGGAGCCCATGAGCGGAACGAAACTGCTGACCGTCGACACCTCCGGATAGGAGTGCGCCCCCGAATCGTCAGTGTCGGGAGTCTGGTCTTGGAGATCGCTTTCGCTATCACATTTCGTACTCGCAGTAAGATTCTGGAGTTCCTTCGTCAGTCCTTGAAAGGCAAGACTGATTTATATCCATCACGCAAGAGTTGAGTATCGCCAGTGGCTTCTCAATCATCATAACAATAACAAAACACACACAAAATAAAGTGAATAATTTTTAAAATACATCTGTGTGGAAGTGGAAGAAAATGCTATATCTTGTTAATACGTTCATCTTCCTTTTAGAATTAGTTGTATTACCCCGTGTATCGGGAACAATAATTATAACCTTGTTCGTGTTAGAATAGAACAAATTGGCGACGAAGATGGGATTCGGAAAAAGCTATTTCACGGCATGTTGATCAGATTAGATCAACCAAATTCAGTGAATCTAATACTCCATATTATAATTCATATCTTGAGGAAATTCCCAGAAGCTATTCTATTTATAAAATCTAATCAACATGTGATGATTTTCCTGTATTCCATCCTCGTCGCCACTCTGTTGTGTATGTTCGAATATGAACAAAGTTATAATGATTCCTGACCCCCGATACACAGGGTAGTACGAATAGTTATACAAAGAAGATGGATGTATCAACAAGAACTAGATACAACAGAAACAATGATTCGTAGACAAATATTTCATTTTTACCGTAGAAATAAAGACCGGGACTGTAATTAATAGGACCAAGTCCATCGGTATGTTTTGTACGTTCTTTATTTTGAAAATTTTATATAGGTTATTTTTGGTAAAATGATCTATTTGGACGAGTTTCTCAACCTGTTAGAAAATATTCCTTAAATTTGAGAACACTCTGTATAATAAAATGATGGGTAATACCTTTCGGCAATATTTTTCAGGTTTGCCAAAGGAAAATCCATCAAGGCAACTTTTATTTTCATCAAGTTTGCATCTCCATCGATAAAGCCTCGCGTGTTTCGCGTTTTTTTATTTCATTCTTTTAATCAAGACATGATCTACCGCTGAGCTACCGTGGTGAAACCCTCGGATATTCGGTCAGTGCCATATATAGACCATAGAGTGGAATAGTGTACTATAGTGACATTTAGTGAACTAGATACATATAGAGTAGAATAATGTAGTATAGTGACAAATAGAGTAGAATAATGTAGTATAGTGACATATAGAGTCGAATAATGTAATATAGTGACAAATAGAGTAGAATAATGTAGTATAGTGACATATAGAGTATAATAATGTAATATAGTGACAAATAGAGTAGAATAATGTAGTATAGTGACATATAGAGTCTATTAATGTAATATAGTGACATATAGAGTAGAATAATGTAGTTTAGTGACATATAGAGTAGAATAGTGTAGTATAGTGACATATAGAGTAGAATAAGGTGGCACAGTGACATATAGAGTCTATCAGTGTGAAATAGTTAGGAGAGGAACCGAAAAGAGTTATCTCGGTGTGCACGCTAAGGAGATGATTCTGAAAGTTTATGCGCATTAAATTAAATGTGAGGAGCTCCCGAGATTGTGTTGAAGCATGGGTTGCAGAACCAACAGCTGTAGGCATCAAAACAGTTTATAATGTTATAAGAGAATACAAATTTATACATGCTCTTTCGGCGCCAAAAGAAAACTGGGATGCAAACTACTTATTGATATGACGGAGACTTTCATTTAGGCCTGTCGTGGATATTGCTGATGAAGGCAAGGCCTTTTGGTATATTTCACATACTCATACATATAACCTAACCTAACAAATGAATATTTTTATTTCATTTATTAGACGTGGTTGAATTCAAAATGAGCACAAGACTTGATGTTGGTTAGAAAGTGAATAAATGGCCAAGTACCACCACCCGATTCGAACGAATTCGTTAGTCGGACCATGCCCCCTTCGAACCTCATGCCCAGATCTATTCGGAAAGAGATACCTTTGAATATGTTTTTATTAATACCATTAAAATCAGTCCCGTCGTCGGCGACGTGCTCTCCCTGGCCCTGGTCGTCGAACGTGCTGTCCCGGAAGGAGCTGCAAGAAGACAGCAAGCTGCAACCAGAAGTCAATGAATTGTTAACACAAGTGTAAGCTGGGTTAGGTTGTTAGTGTGGTTTACTGCGTATCCAGAATTTATTCCCCGACAATTATTCACAAACCCATCAATTTCCTTGATTTTGGAGCTTCTCGAAAAGACTAGATATTTGAATGCAATCTTGACAAAACTACAATAACTATTGAAAAAAACTTCACAAATCATAAAAATTCAAACTTGAAAATATTCAGTATTTTTTGCGGGAAAATTTCTTGAGAGTTATTTTTTTAGAAAGGGATGATTTGATTAGAAAGCTCTGGAAAGCATTATACAAGAAAAGTCGTCAATTACCAAACGCATTTTCAGACATACCTCGTCCGTTTCGGCGGCGCTGGCGCCGGCATCCCCTTTTTGTTGGTAGGCCTTCGCATCTGAACGATGCTCGTCTTGGAACCCCCCGTGAAGGTCAACAATTTCGTGGAAGTATTATTCAAAGTGTCTGAAAGCGAAAAAAAAAAACATCCCACATGTCAACTGCTGCGTTTTCACGTTACGAACCTGAAGACGACTGTTCCATCAAACCGACCAGCCCGTGGATGTTCCCCGTACTTCCGGAATGGGATTTTTTAAACGCCATGTGCGGAGTGCCCAAAGGGATCGGTGAGGATTCGTTCCCTTGCAGTTGTTTCTCTACCTCTATAAAAAAATATCACGCTGAAAAAGTGAGCTTGCCGAAGAGTTTGAATGAAAAACATAAATTCGATTCAATATCCAGAAAAAATTGTTTTTGGAGTCCCACAAGGATATGTGCTGGGACCGGTACTCTCAAGTTCAACTATTTTCGAATTATGCTGAAGTATTGATAAATACTGAGGTAAAACAACGGGACAAAGAAAGTGTATTGCTCCCCTAACAAAATTGACTGCGCGAGTCCTGAAGTTCCACAGGGTTCAGTGTTGGGGCCAGTATAATCTAATCTGAACCATCAAACTATTGATTTTGCTATGGGGATTCTGGGCACAATGAGGAGACAGGACATTTTTTGGCTTTTTCTTTTCCTTCAAGATTGCAACAGAAGGCACTACCCGAGAACTGATATTCCTCAGGGGTCGGTGTTGAGGTCAGTACCCTTAGTTTCGACCATTAATTTTTCAGATTATGCTCTAGGCTTGGATTATATACTTTTGGGAACTAAAATGAGTATGGGGTGATTTTTTCTTTCTAATTATCGATTTTTATTTCAGAATGCAACATAAAGCACTGCCCACAGAAGCTATGGAGTTCCCCAACGTTACATTTTGGGGCTAATTCACTTAATTCCAACTGTTAATGTTATGATCACGCTGAAGGAATTTAATAACACAGTGTGAGGAGTTAAAGTAGGACAAGGACAACTTATCACGTTAGAGTTCCACAGGGTTCTATGTTGAGGCCAATCCAGCAAGCATCAACTATTTGAGTATCAAGAATATGCTGTAGGGATTAAATAACACTTTTCTTGGTTCAATACCGCTGATCAAACAAGTTAGTTTAACGTAAAATAATGTAATATGCTTGACTGAAGCAACACACTAAAAAGTGAACGACTGTTTTATTTCGTGCGCTATTAAATTAGAAGGCCGGAATGTGGGGTGGGTTCCAACAAAGAATGTAAAAATCTCGTAAAATATTTGATATGATAACACCACTCATCAAAAATATCTCATGAATATGTTAAGGTGACAGCGGCGACAAAAAAGTTAAAACAGACCGAACATAATTACGACAGGATATTTATTTTATTTCTATTGAGCTCAAAGCCGCGATAGATAATTAACGATTCTCCGACAGCCGGGATGAAACATTAACTCGTAAAGAATGCGAAGTGTATTATTGTTTCTGAACTATCGGAGATTGGTAACTGTACTGTCAAAATTAGGCCCATGCTTCATTATATACTGAGGGTGATAACATTCCCAAGCCGCTCTGGGAGGTTGTCCAGTTGTTGGTCAATAGACTAATAACGCCCAGTATAGTTAAGGCTTAGCTTCAACAAATAACGAGCAATCGTAAGATTGTTTGGTCAGACGAGGGGGTATTTACTTCTCCAACGGTCAGCAGTCGTAACAAAGTAGGACAAGGACAATTTATCATGTTAGTGTTCCACAGGGTTCTGTGTTGAGGCCAAAAGAGCAAGCTTCAACTGTACGAGTATAAGGATTATGCTGTGAGGATTAAATAACTCCCTTCTTGGTTCAATACGGCAGTAAGAGTGATTATGGGCATTGAACTGTCTTATTTTCTCTCAAAAATGAAACAAAAAGCACTATTCGATTGCTGAAGTTCCACAGGGTTCTGTGTTGGTTCCAGTACTCTTAGTTTCAACCATATTTTTTTTTTAGATTATGCTCTAGGCTTGGATTAAATACTTTTGGGAACTAAAATAGTACGGGGTGATTTTTTTCCTTCTAATTATTGATTTTTATTTCAGAATGCAACATAAAGCACTACCCACACTAGCTCTCGAGTTCCCCAAAGTTATATTTTGGGGCTAATCCACTTAATTCCAATTGTTAATGTTCAGATCACGCTGAAGGTATTGAATAACACAGTTTGAGGAGCTAAAGTAGGACAAGGACAATTTATCATGTTAGGGTTCTGTGTTGAGGCCAATCCAGCAAGCTTCAACTATTTGAGTATTAAGATTATGCTGTATGGATTAAATAACACACTTCTTGGTACAATAAGGGGACAAGGATGATTTTGGGCTTTCTACTGTCTTATTTTCTTCCACGATTTCTGAGATCCAACAAGGGCCTCTTTTTGGGAGTCCAACAATTTTTTAAGAAATTATGCTGTAAGGATTTGAAATAAATTTTATTTTAGGATGCAACGGAAGTCACTAAATGGCTGCTGAAGTTCCCAAGGATTCTGTGTTGGGATCAGTAGTTTTAATATCAACCATTAATGTCTCGGAACAGGTTTTAGGCTTGGATAACACACTTTTAACTTCAAAAGTAAGATGGCTATGACTTTAGGACAATTAAAGTTCCCCAAGGATCTGTTTCGGGGCCCGTGTAATTTTTTCTTACCTTCTGTGATACTCGATTCCTGAAACATATTCTCCAAGGCGTGGTGTATCTCCTTGAATGTGGGCCTCTCGTTCGCGTGCCACTGCCAGCACTGCCTCATTAGATCGTAAATTTTGGGAGGGCACCCGGGGGGGCATTCCATCCTGTAGCCCTTCTCCAGCATGTGGTAGACGTCCGTCAGGTCGACTCCAGGATAGGGTGACATACCGTACGTGGCGATTTCCCAGAGTAACACTCCGAAAGCCCACACGTCGGATTTCGTCGAGAATTTGTTGTAAGCTAAAAAAGAGGTATCTAGGGATGTGGTTGTTTTCGAAAGAAACACATTCTCACCTAAGCCCTCGGGGGCGGTCCACTTAATAGGAAATTTGGCACCTGCGTGAGCTGTATAAGTGTCGTCCCGCATCAACCGGGCCAGTCCGAAATCAGCAACTTTCACCAAGTGATTCTCCCCTGAAAAAAAAACATTTGTAATCTTCATGAGCGATAGTGAAGCGACACTTCTTGAGTTTTCAAGTGGGGTAAGGTTTTTTGGGAGTTTAAAATCAATTAGATTGATAAACAAACACTCACCCACTAAACAATTCCTTGCGGCCAAGTCGCGATGTATAAAACACCTACTCTCTAAGTAATTCATCCCGCTCGCGATCTGCGTCGCGATATACATAAGTACCACGGCGTTGATCTGTTCCTTGTTCCCGTTCCTGAGGTAATCGAGCAAGTTGCCCTTGCTCATGAACTCGGTGATGATGTAGAAAGGCGGCTCCCGCGTACACACGCCCATCAACTGGACCAGGTTCGGGTGTTTCATCTCCTTCATGATGGCCGCTTCTTCGAGGAAGTCTTTCAGCGCCATCGTGTCCTCTTTCAGGGTCTTCACGGCCACCGTCATGTTATACCTGCGATGGAAACGAGATATTGAATCTAATCCGGGGCTAGATACAATATCGATGCGAACAAAAATGCTCTAAAGGAACATCGAATCTGTGAGATTCATGGAAAGGTTCTTTCTGCAAACTTCATAAATGTGTAACATATATGACTGAAGTTTCAATGTTGATGTTAAAGTTTTCTATTCAGTCAAATTTATTCATCATTACCATGGTTACTATCAACCCACCGGATTAAAAATGGTTATTTTACTCCTCCGGAGCAAAACTCTATGCGAACAAAACTGATATGTTTACGGCTATCATACAATCCCGGAGAAAAAGTCGCTATTTTACACAGGAGCAAAATTGTCTATTTTACTCCACTCGGACAAAAGCGGACATTTTTACTCTACAGGAACAAAAGCTCTACATCTGACTCAACCCCGTCAACATTTATATTTCTACTCCGCCGGGGTAATAGTGGCTATTTTATGTAACAAAACTGATATTTTTGCAGAAACACTGGCTATTTTACTCCACCGGGATGAACGCGGATGTTTTTACTCCGCTGACGCAAAAAGAATTATTTTTCTCCGGTGAGGCAAAAAAGATTATTTTACTCCACCGGAGAAGAGGTGGATCTTTTTACTCCGTTGGCGTAAATGCGGCTATTTTACACCATTCTCAAAAAAGCAGATATTTTTACTTCGCTGGGGCTGTCATGCCCCATAATTACAGAAAAACTTCAATTCATAAGAAACAACACGATATTACTAAATATGAACGTTATGGCCAGAAAACAAATTCAATAGGAATGAAAATAAATTCTAAAGTCAAATACGCGACTAAAACTGATAGGCACATGCCCGTTAAAAATACTTCATCATCTGTTCAGACAAGGAAATGTACTTAAAAATTACTATAAAAAATATATAGCTCATCACTTCCGCTGATAGTCATATCTAAGAAAGTTGACGAGTAAAGGAACACGCTATAACTCATATGTTATGACAGTCCATTAATGTAACTCACCCGCGAAAGACATAAAGCCTTCGTCTTTATCCATTTGCGTTGACAATAGCAAGCCATTAAGTATCAAGCCGCTGATTTATTATGACAGGGTGAAGATAACTATGATGTCAGGATTTTTTTTACCCGCGACAATCCAAGCCATCACGTGAACGGGTAGCGGAATATAAAAAGGCGCGATTCTTCGGACAAACTCTCTCTCGGTGTTCAGAAGTGAAGCAAAGAACATGTACTCTCAAAATGAGGTTAGATTTCATTCGATTACAACATAGTGAAATAAAGATGAGAGGAGTACGAATATAGTCGTCAGGCAGTGAACTTAAGGAGCCATGAAAAATAATTAGATTCAGATCAAGTTAAACCGAGTAATGATCGCTCAAAGTGAATGCACGAGTGAACAGTATTTTTTACAAAAATTACCTATTATTTATCAGCGCTTCAAGAACGAGATAAGTCAACGGAAAAACCTCAAATCGATAGTTGTATATTCATAGAAAACCGTATCCATACAACGCTAATCTAATATACAGTGCGAGGTAAACTAAAATAAACAATTTCAGCGGGATTGATCAAAATAATACTACAACTAAGTGTCGTTTAAAAGCCATCTCAAGTGAAAAGTGTTGACCCTGCTGATTGGAAGTAAGTTCATATATGTTTTCTGTATTTATGGTTTGGGCAAATTGAATCATTTATAATGTGACTGTGTCTTTAAATGTATCTCCATAATTTTATGTTACCAAAGTTTTCAAAAGATAGTTATAAACAGTCGTTTTTAACAATTGATGTCACTATTGCTTTTCGTCAATCTATTTGATTTGTAGACTGATAAAAAGAATAACTTAAGTAACTACACTATATTTTTTTTCTGAATATTGTATCATTTATCCGTTTATAGAACGGATGAAATACTTTGTTAATTTTTTATAAAATATATATGTATTTTCTTAATATTTTTTTGGGTGCATTATTATTTTTCGAATCTTTCTGAAACCCGGTACGTACTTCCTGGATAAACAACTCAACGCCCATGTATAGAGAGAAACAGATATTTCCTGTAGGCCGCTCCGGTGGAATAATCTCGGTTCGACCATCCTCAGACAGTCGATGCTCTTGATGCTTGTTTTCTCAATCTAACAACAAGTTTGGTGTTGCAGGTGTGTTTTGTTAATTCATAACACCCTGTATATGGCCTGGCTAAACAGGGCAAAAGCGCTTATTTTACTCTATCCAAACAAAACAGATATGTTTACTCTGCCGGACTAGAAGTGGCTATTTTTACTCCACCGGAGCAAGAGTGAATATTTTTACTACAAAGGGACAAAAGCGGCTATTTAACTTCACTATCCGAAGAAAACTGATATTTTTACTCCACCGGAGCAAAAGTGACCATCTATAGGAGTAAAAGTGACTATCTTAAACTGCTGGAACAAAAGGGATTATTTCACACAGCAAGAGTGAAAGTGGCTCTTTTACTCCAACGGGGCAAAAGTGGCTAATTTTACTTCGTTGCAGAAACAGTGGCTATTTCACTTCACCGGGATGAACTCGGATATTTTTACTCCGATGAAGCGAAATTGGTTATTTTACTCTACCGGAGCAAAAGTGGATATTTTTACTCCGTTGGGATGAATGCGGCTATTTTACATCACCCTGGAAAAAGCAGATATTTTTACTTCGTCGGGCAAAAGCGTCTATTTTACTCTATCAAAACAAAACCTATATGTTGTTCACTCTGCCGGAGCAGAAGTAGAGAGCAACTCCACCGGAGCAACAGTGGATATTTTTACTACAACTGGGCAAAACCGGCTATTTAACTTCACTACCCAAAGAAAACTGATATTTTTACTCCACCGGAGCAAAAGTGTTATTTGACACAGCTAGAGCTAAAGTGGCTAATTTACTCCAACGGGGCAAAAGTGGCTATTTTACAAAAAGGTTAACCCGAAATATATATTTCTACTCCGCCAGGGCAGTAGTAGCTATTTTACGGAACAATACTGATATGTTTACTCCGTTGCAGAAACAGTGGCTATTTTACCCACCGCGATAAACCGGATATTTTTACTCCGCTGAAGCAAAAATGCTTGTTTTACTCTACCGGATATTTTTACTACAACGGGCAGAAGTGGCTATTTGTTTCACTACCCGAAGAAAACTGATATTATCACACCGCCGGAGCAAAAATTACCATCTTACATACACTGTAGGAGCAAAAGTGGCTATATTACCCTGCTGGAACAAAAGTGTTTATTTCATACAGCAAGAGCAAAAGTGGCTATTTTACTCCGACGGGGCAAAAGTGGCTATATTACTCCATTCGGACAAGAGCGGATATTTTTACTCCACAGGGGCAAAAGCGGTTATTGGACTCCCAACTGCTAATTTACTCTTCCGGAGCAAAACCGATATTTTCTTTCGGCGCAGAAACAGTAGCTATTTTACTCTACCAGGATAAACGCGGATATTTTTACTCCGCCGAAGCAAGAATATTTATTTACACCACTCTGAAAAAAGCAGATATTTTGACTAACCCGGAGAAAAAGCCTTTTTTACTCCATCCGAACAAAACTTTGTTCACTCTACCGGAGCAGAAGTAGCTATTTCTACTCCATCGGAGCAAGAGTGGATATGTTTGCTACAACGGGGCAAAAGCGGCTATTTGACTTCACTACCCGAAGAAAACTGATATTTTTCCAAAACCTCTTACCTGTAGAGGAGCAAAAGTGGCTATCTTACAATGTTGAAACAAAAGTGCTTATTTCACACACCAAGAGAAAAAGTGGATATTTTACTCTAAAGAGGAAAAGCGGCTATTTTACTCCATTTGGACAAAAGCGGATATTTTACTGTACAGGGATAAACGCTGATATTTTTACTCCGATGAAGCAAAAATGGTTATTTTACTCCACCGGAGCAAAAGTGGATATTTTTACTACAACGGGGCAAAAGCGGCTATTTAACTTCACTACCCAAAGAAAACTGAAAAACCTTAGGAGCAAAAGTGGCACCAACCTGCTGGAACAAAAGTGGCTATATACTCCACTCAGACAAAAGCGGATATTTTACTATACAGGAACAAAAGCGGTTAACTGACTCAACCTAGTCGAAATATATATTTCTACTCCGCCGGTGTAATAGTGGCTATTTTACGGAACAGTACTGATATGTTTACTCTACCGGAGCAGAAGTAGCTGTTTCTACTCCACCGGAGCAAGAGTGGCTATTCAACTTCACTACCCGAAGAAAACTGATATTTTTACTCCGCCGGAGCAAAAGTGACCATCTTATTACACTGTAGCAGCAAAAGTGGCTATCTTACACTGCTGGAACAAAAGTGCTTATTTATTTAATTCGATGAAGCAAAAATGGTTATTTTAATCCACCGGAGCAAAAGTGGATATTTTTACTCCATTGAGGTAAATGCGGCTATTTAACTTAACTATCCGAAGAAAACTTATGTTTACTCTGCCGGAGCAGAAGTGGCTATTTCTACTCCACCGGAGCAAAAGTGGATATTTTTACTAATACGGGGCAAACTCCAACCCCCCGAAGAAAACTAATATTTTTAACCCGCCAGAGAAAAAGTGGCTATCTTAGACAGCCGGAGCAAAAGTGGCTAGGAAAGCATCAGTCAATAGAAAACTACAAAATACCTTTTCCACATGGCCTCGTACACATCCCCGTACTGCCCGCCGCCCAGCTTGTGCTTCATCACGATATCCGTCCTGTTGATCTCCCACTCGTCTGGCTCGGGGCTCAACGGGAACACGGTCGGCTTGTTGTGCTTGGGCGCGGGATAGAGCAGCTGCGTAATCAGCCCGTCCGAGATCATCGAGTGGTGGTGCACCAGCTCCGCCAAGGTGTTGAACTTGCTCTCCGCCGTGACGAAAACCTTACCTTCGGCGTCTTCGTTGATGCGGTAGTGGTAGACGCGGCCCTCGTAACGCAGCGAGATGCTGCGCTGACCGGGGCTGCTTTCGGATTCTCGTACGAGGAAGCTGCCGTTTATTCCTGCGGAACGATCAGAGGTTAGTTCGCTGGAAAACGTTCGGTGGGGTTCCTCAAGGGTCCGTTACGGGGCTGAACTGCTTCGCAATCTATGGGGAGTCACGAACGAGATCGGGGAAATAACTTTCACAGACTTGATTGAAGTGAAATGATTCATTATTGGGATAATTACTGGGATAATTTTTGGGAAATATGGGATATGATACAACCGAGGTTTCTTATGCTTCGAACAAAAAAGAGAGAATAAGAAACGGGGTTCAAAATTAAGGACATTAGAAACCATCCGGAACCAATCCCGAGGATTTCAGTTTCTCCTAAAGTTCGATATTTTTCGAGAGTAAGAGGGCTTTGAAGGGACTTTTAGAACTGTTCGAGAACCATATATTTCAATAACATCCTAAATATTACTGATGATCAAGACTACTCTGGATATATAAAAATAATATTTACCTGAACTAAGTAAATATTCAGCAGCATTCCTAGAAATCGGTCCGTGATACCACGAATGCTTTTCCAGAGAATTCACTGGAGTCACATAATTCGATGGCACCCAACCCACTTGATTTGTTGAGGAATGTGCTTCGCACCATTCCCCGCTTTTATTATAACTCAATATTCTAACTTGTTCTCCTGAAAAAAAAATGGAACCATTACATTTAATTCATGCCAAATAAAAACGATAAAACATGATTTTTTCCAAAAACCCCCATAATTTTGAATGAAATCGGTCTATATTCATAAAACTCGTCGCCATCTTGTTTTCTTGGATTCGTGAAAATCATGATCTCCGACCTCAAAAACACACACATACCAATTTTCATTGGAATCGGGCAATAACCACAAAACTCGTTGCCATATTGGAGGCGCCATCTTGAATTTATGAATTTTGACAAAAAATTCGTGATCTCTGTCCGCGAAAACCACCACATACCAATTTTCAATAGAATCGAACCATAAGCCGCCATTTTGTTTTTTCTCTAGCAAAAATTCCATAATCACCGGAATTATGAACAACTAGAAGTGGGTCAAATTTAACTTGTAAGATTTAATTACAAACCCATAGATAGACATCGGGACAGGTGAAACTAAATAAAAGATTGTAAAAACACGGATCTTCCTAATGTGTGTGTGAAATATATTTTTGTTGGTAAATACCTATTCATGTGAATGCGATGTCACTCTTCCATTAATGTTACAAGTGATTGCTGGTGAATAGTCCTTTTTTGGAAAATATCCATTGCCTTATTCATCTACACAGGGTGTTTCAAAATTCAGTATCAAGATTTCAGGGGCTCTTTCAGTTTTTGCGATATTAAGATCAAATTTGAAATATAGATTGCGTTTTAGGGTTTACATCATCCAGTATGCCGAGTGATTGTAAGAATCTAATCGGAGATATTTTCGCCACATAAGCATCATTTTTTGTTTTCATTGTGATAATAGGTTCCCCCCTTTTGTTAAATTTTTTTATTAAATGTAGCGAATTACAAAAAATGATTTTACTTTTTTTCTCGATAACGATCGCAGATGCGTAAAAATTACAGGAGACAAAAAAATGTATAAACAAAACGAAGAATTCATTGCATATGTTCGAATCCACCAGCGGCGCACTACAAAAAAGTTTATGGGGCGAAAAAAGGCTTGACCCCTGAAAAAATATCTTCTGTAGATTCTACAATCACTCGGCATACTGGATGATGTAAACCCTAAAACGTAACCTATGTTCCAAATTTGATTTTAATATCGCAAAAACTGAAAGAGCTATGAAGAAAAAATAAAAAAAACTTGAAACTTTAACGTTCTGTAGATCGGTAACGAAGCGTTTATTGAAAAAAATCTTATTTTGACCTGATAAATACGCCCCTGAAATCTGGATAGTCAATTTTGAAACACCCTGTATAATAAAGACTGGGATTAAAAAATCAAACAACATCTGAATCAAAATGCTAATTTCCTTTCCTTTTACAATCTATTTTCTGTTAGATATTCCAAAAAATAAGCATTATTTTCATTGTAGATCTTTCAATTTCCAGAAAAATATTCCTTTCCATTATTCAATTGAGAATGTTATCCGTTTTCAACATAAATATTGTTACGAAACGAATACAGTGCGCCCCTACATGTTGTTTCGTGTCTAGCCGACGAGAATTGAGATTCCAAGAATGTAGCGTGGCTGACTGGCTAACAATGTCTGTATTTGTTTGTTATCAAATCTTACAAATTGAATTTGACCCACTTCTAGTTGTCCAATTAACGTGAAATTTGGCAGGTGTTCATAATTTCGGTGACAATGCATTATGGAATTTTTGCTATAGAAAAAACAAAATGGCTGCTATAATATGGCGGACGAGTTTTGTGATTATGATTCGATTCTATTCAAAATTGGTATGTGTGGGTTTTCGGGGACAGAGAACACTAATTGTTTGTCAAAATTCGTAAAGTCACAATGGCGGCTCCAATATGGCGACGAGTTATCTGGCTAAAGCCCGATTCCAAAAAAAAAAAGTCGAAATCCACGAATTGAAGATTTTTTTCCCTTTTAAAATTGGGTGTGGGTTTTTGGGGTAGGACATCATGATGTTTTTGTCAAAATTCATGAATTCAAGATGGCGGCTCCAAGATGGCGACGAGTTTTGTTATTATGGCCTGATTCCATTCAAAATTGGTATGTGGGTTTTTTTGGGGGTCGGAGTTATCAATTTTTGTCAGAATTCGATAAGATAACCGATTTCATGAATAACTAAAAAGAATTGAATAAAAATGATTAAAAAAAAATTGTTAAGACAAGCTTTTATACAAATTTTATACTAAAAAGGCAAAAATATTTTCTTTAATCGTTTGACATAGGTTATTATGTGAGTATAGCAGATTCAAAAGCTTGGGGCGAATATAAAAACTTTTCAACAAAAAATTAAACCGACGAAAAAATCAACTGAAAAGCAAAAAAGAAAATAAACCTTCTTAGTCTTAATGATAATTGAGCTCCTAAACTAATGTGAGTAACTGATTTTGAGTCGGCGCCAAACAAACAATTATCGAAGATCATTATATTACTTTGAAAGAAGTAATCAAAATGCAGCCGTGTATCTCGCTGCCATCATTTTACGCTTTACCTAATTCAATTGCTAGTTTTTTGGCGCCGACTCAAAAATCAGTTACTCACATTAGTTAAGGGGCTCAATTATCATTTAGACTAAGAAGGTTTATTTTATTTTTTGCTTTTCAGTTGATTTTTTCGTCGGTTTAATTTTTTGTTAAAAAGTTTTTGTTTTTCAATTTTGTGTTGCTGAAATCTACTAATTACTACCTACTTAATTTTTGATAACTTCCAAAATACTTACTTACCTAGCTTACTTATTCAACTATTAACTATCAAATAATATGATTTTCTATTTTAACTATTTATTGTTATATAATATAAATTAATTTAGAAAGTTCTGGTTGGTTGATTTTATCACTTTGTATATAATTCCATCCTTTCATAGAATGTAATTATTGTGACGGATGTAGGAGGATCTGTCAATGTCAATTACATATGTGTGCCAATGTTCACAAGTGAAAAATCAATCATCCCCTATTTTTCTACCCATAGGGGTGGATCATTTCATTTCAAATTGGAATATGATCAACTATGAGGTATACCCTTTCTAATAAAAAAAAATCATCCAAATCGGAAAACCCACTACAAAGTTATGCCTGATAGAATCGGTTAACAGACCAAAATTCCGAGGGTGAACGATCAATATCCTTCATTTTGCTACCCTTAGGGATGGATTTTGATGTTAAAATTGGAATGGGACCACCTTCGAAGTACACCCTATCCAATGAAAAAAGAATCATCGGAATCGAACCGCTCTGTAAAAAGTTGTGCGTGATCATACATAAAATAAAATAATAAAAAAATATACGCGTCGAATAGAAAACCTCCTTCTTTTTGGTTTCGTCGGTTAAAAATAGGTATTCTTGCGCGACAAGATTTTGAATCTACTACTCACAGAATAACCTAGGTCAAACAAAGAAATAAGTTTATGCTTTTTAGTGCATTTGTGTAAGAGCTTGTCTTGAACATTTAAAAAAATCATTTTTCTTCATTTCGCAAGCAGTGCTGCTTCATATTGCGATATAATTATTTAAAAAATGATATTATCTACAAATTACAATATTTCTGGAATTTTTTCCAAACAAACAAATTTAATATATCTTTGTATACCACTTGAGATAAATAAATATGGAAATCGATGGATCAATCATTTTTTTATTTATCACCGCCCAGCTTCATTGCTGCATTTATATTTTGTCGATTTATTGAATAAATAAATACCCAAAGTGGTTGACCAATTTATAGTACACCTACTTATGTTTATTAATTACAAAGTTTATGATTAGAATATCGTCAAATATTTTTGGGTAATATGTAACAAATCGGAGTCTCGGCATGACTTGTACAGGAAGTATCTTGTACCTTGTAGTTTTTTCATTCTTTTCTTAGTAATTCATTTTTTATAGAGTTTTTAAGCAAAAGAAGTATTATACTCATGACCAAATATAGGCAATTAGAGGATTTTGGGGGTGCACATCAATAGTCGATTGGGCCAATTTGCTAAAGATGGGCTCCATTTCCGTTATAAATATTTTATGGGGTATTTACATATTTTGCTCACGAAACACGAATGCCCTTAGAATTTTATAACAAATTACTTCAACAATGGTTTTTATTTTAAATATGGAGTTATTTGAAGGAACCAGCATAATACTGCCTTAAAATATGTACAATTTTTTGGAAATTCTGGCAGAAATCTACAATGCAATCATTTCTTAAAAAAAACAAAGTGGAATGACTTCATTCAATTTGAATTTTAAAATATTCGACGTCAATTGTGATAATGTTGCGATGATAACATTCCTATTATAGCTGTCATGTCAATTGATTACTTTTCAAAAGTATGCTTCATATGTTCAATTTCTTGAAAAGCTGTTCGTTCTAACATTGTCAGTTGCATGAAAATATATTGGGAATGGCAGTTAGCCTACAGAGAACTCCAACATATTGAAAAATTAAAAGGGTTTATTCCAAATCAGTAGATTGGCACGTCTTGCAGTCTCCTTTGTAACAAAATTTCATTAGTAGGAAATCTAGCAACTAACATTCGTAACACTTTGTGGCATCCGGTAGAAAATCAAGAAGCCTGCTCATTATTAGAAATGGACGATGGTTGGTAGACACCGAATTTTTGACTTTTCACTGCCACAGGCTCAACCATTAAGACTTCCACCTAAATACTTAAAACTCGACATAAAACTCCATACAAGGCTTAAGTTAGATCTTGAATCGTAATACTTGAGCAGTAAGACTTGATAAGACGTAGAAATCAAGATGTAAGACTCAAGAACTTAAGGCTATGACTTAAGACTTACGACATAAGACGTAAAACGTAAGAAGTTAAATGTAAGACTTTAGACGTAACACTCAAGACATACATGAGACGTATGACTCGACATAACACTCAACACAAGACTCAAAACTCTACAATACAAGACTTAAGGCGTAAAAGATTCGAGATAAAAAGCTTGAAAAATGAAAAAACTTTAAGACTTCTGAATTTTTTCGGTTTGTCTCGCGTGATTTTGTTAATAAAAAAAAATGGCTCCGATTCGTTACTGCATTCTTCAATCTTGGGAATAAAAACATGTTCAACTTGCCAATAAAAGTAACGATAAAATATGTGTAAGACTCGTGAGTTGCGACTTATGAATTAAGATTCAAACATTAAGAAATACTAAGACGTGTGACTTGAAAATTCACCAAAAATAATAGAGCAGTGTGTGACGTAATCTGACAGTTGTCAAACAGCTGATGAGGGGGCAAGCAAAGCTTGTTTACGAACTTTGATTTAGTTTCACATGTTAGTTAGTCGTTCGTTCGTTAGTTTGGGTCAAATCTTGCAAGATAATTTTGACCGACTTCTAGTCGTCCGATTAATTTGAAATTTGGCAGGTGTTCATAGTTCCGGTGACAATGCATTATGGCATTAAATAAAAAAACAAAATAGCCGACAAGATTTGTAATTATGGTCCGATTTGATTCAAAATTGGTGTGTGGGAGTTTTTGGGGTCGGAGATCATGATTTATTTCAGCTCAAAACTTACAGGGAAGAGACCTTGACATTGTTGTGATCCTTAGTTCATAGTGAATATTGTGAAGTAAGTGCAAAAGTCTATAGAGGTGTTATAAACCCGGATTTTCCAGTTTAGAAATACGTTGTCATCATAACAACACTAAACTAGTCTGTTTTTTAGATTTCATGAGGATCATCATGAAAATTTGTGATGTTATGGGTTGTAGTAACCGATCCAATCAAGACGAGCATGTGAGATTTTTCCGATATCCTTCCAGAGGCATAATTAGGAAAATTATTGGATTTTTTCGATGGACAAAAGAATCTTACAATATATTAACAGATAATATGCTCACTAAATGTCTGCAAAGTTTATAAACACCATAACAAATCAATAAAAAACACAAAAAACAATTATCTCGACACACACTCAAATGCTTTGTTCCCCCGATGTTGTGACGTCAGCGCTCTATTAACATTTAAGGTAGTTGTCGTGCTACAAACAGTGTCAAAAATTAGGCTCGATTATAGCGCGACGCGATACATGTTCAAACGCTGAATTAGTGGGATCTTTTTAAGGGAACTGTACACTGAGAAACGCAACTAGCATGCGTGACACAGCAAATAAACCATGACTGGACTGTTGGCAACGTCGCAATCCAACGATCGCTCGCATTTAGTTGTTCAAGATACAGTGCAGTTTGCTCTAAAAACGAGGTATCGTTATTGAATATAAGAAAAAAAATAATTTGGAACGTAGTCATACTTTGCTCAAAGATACGATTCTGATTAAAAAAAAGAAGACTTGGTGACATCAAGAGAAAAAAAATTGCGCAGAGTTGATTTGACCAAAAAAAGCGAAATGTTAAGAAAATCAAAGGAAAAGTCAGAAGGTGTAACATATCAACCAAACGTTGGAATTAACGAATTAAGAGCATCATCACTATTATTAAAAAACATCGAATCAATATCAATAAATTAATCCATAGTTTATTTTGATTTAGAAACATCTGGATTGTGCACGACTGATGACATTTTACAAATCGCCGCCAAAGGTGAAAATAGAGAATTTTATATATATGTTAGCCCTACGAAGCATCAATCCTGTGGCGACAAAAATTACGGAATGTACTACAATTTCTGGTCAATTATATTTGAATGATGTACAAGTCGATTCAATAAATTCAGTAGATTGTTTGGTAGCATTTAAAGAATTTTTAAATTTATCTATAACTTCAAATCTACTTGTTGTGCATAATGCGAGATTCGATGAGATTACTAAGAGCAATCATTAATAATAATTTAATATATTTTTTTTTTAATGTTCTGGTTCCCACGAAAAGGGATATCCTGTAATGTTCAGAGAACATCGTGGGAACCAAGGGAAAGAAGGTAGGAGTTGGTGTTCTTCTTAAATTTCTGAAGGTTGTATGCCTCGGGGAACACCTCCCTAGGCAATGAGTTCCAAAGCCTCGCTGTTCGTTGGATGAACGAGTCTTTGGAAAGTGATGTTCTGCAGGTCTCCAAAGTGACCACGAAGGGGTGTGATGACTCAACTTGACGGGTTAATTAATCTCGAAGAGACTGCCAAAGCAGGAACGATTGTTGATATTTCAGAAGAGCATCGCCCATGAAAATATCTATAAATCGCCAACTTTTTTACGGTGTTCCACACAAGTGAGCGAGTTTGTAAGCGAGGCATCACCGACGAGACGAATTGCCCTTTTTTGGACAGAATCCAATAGCCTCAGGATATGTTTAGGTGCCGCACTCCAAATATGGGAACAGTATTCCAGGACAGGTCGGATCTGTGGCTTATAGATCATAAGCAGCTGACTGGGGGTGAAATAGCTCTTGGCACGAAACAAAAAACCAAGTTTTTGGGATGCACTTTTGGAAATGGACCTCACGTGATTTTTCCAGGAAAGGTTATTGCTGATAGTAATACCAAGCATCGATATGGATGACTTCAGTGGTATGGTTACTCCTGACAAAGTTATGTTAGGCACAGTGAGATCGGCTTTTCTAGAGAAAAGACATGCTTGTGTTTTGTTTGCATTGAATTCTACCAAGTTAATAGATCCATTCGAGAATTGTTGTTAAGTCCATATTTATATTATTAACATTTCTTCCTCGTTCATTTCTGGTTTCACGGGCTGATATAGGGGCCCTGGAAGAAAAAGCGGTATGGAGGGTACTATCATCGGCAAAGCTGTGTACTGGACATGAAGTTGCTTTCAACAGGTCGTTGATGTGAAGTAGAAATAGTGTTGGTGCGAGAATAGATCCTTGCGGAACACCAGCATTTATGAGTAGAGTGTCAGATGATTTTACCATGATAGCAGGATTTGTGGATAACTTGGTTATTTTTAGAAAAACGTTCCCAGATTGAAAAAGGCCAGGAATGTTCGAGCTATCAAAATTAGCCAAAGATTCAATACCAGACGAAACATCAGATAATTTCCACGAAGCGATGTATGATGTTCACATTTTGCAAAAAATATTTCGCTTCATTGGTAAAGAGTCAGAATTATCAACATACATGAAATCATATAAAGAATGAATTTCAGAGCGACCTGAGAACGAAATAATATTTTGTAATTTACCTAATGTAAGTGCCTTAAAAAAATCTATATCACGGGAATTATTGAAAAAAATTGCACAACAAAATATAACATACGATTTTCTGAAACACGATGAAGGAGAAGCTGTGATTAATCACCTAACTGAATAATTGGAGAATAGAAAACATAGAGTTGCTAAAAATAGGAAAGCATTTACTGAAATCATAAATGATTTAAAAATAAATGTTTAGTCAATCAAGTGATTATTTAATATAATAGTTAGAAAACGAAATAATATTACATTAATTGTTGTTTATATTTTTTGTAGATTTATACGTTATATTTTATTAGCCTATTGGAAATCTGAATCTTTTTTGTTTATGTTTAAAAATATTCGAATTATGTTTCGTACATGTGTTTACAAATGTATAAATAAAATAAAGTTTATGCACTGCTGTTTGCCGTTACTCGCTAACACTACATTTTATTTTATATCTATTCCTATTGTAATATGTCTAAAATGCATCAGTATATATTAACGCAATTATTCACAATTATTATTCATAAATATGTGCATTCCAAAACACAGTTCAATTCAAACCCCCCCAAGACCCTCGCGCTCTCGCTTATTTGCATCACGAGCGCTCGCTTGAGGCGTTGCCACGATTCTCAGCCTTCCCTCTCTTGCACTTATCATACGCAATAATTTAGAAACTTCTTATGGCAATAACTAAATAACTGTATGGCTACGCGTGTTTAATTTTTTCTATAAAATTTGTTACTAGCTTTTTACAATTCGGCCGACTGGGAAGGTCTTCGTATGTTTTTCTCAGCGTTTCCATGGAAGAGAGTTTGTTTCTCTTCAGTAGATCCAACACGATGTGCTGAGACAATTTCTGAAATCATCATGTTGGGGATGCAAACTTACATACCGAATACCGAAAGAAGAACATCATCCGATAAGACCTGGTTTAACAGAAACTGCTCTAGAGCTGTGGCTTCCAAACAGGCAGCATACCATCGATGGCTAAAAAATCCGGGCCCTGAGACCAGAGCAGCATATGTCGAGGCTAGAGGCATATGCAAAGAGACAATAGAATGCTCAAAAGACGCCCACGATGCCAAAATAAGATCAAAACTTGTTGAATGTCCTAACGGATCCCGTTCATTTTGGTCTTTCGCCAAAGCTGTGGGAAGAAACTTCACTTCCAGCTCATTTCCTCCTCTAACCAAAGAAGATGGAACACTAGCAACGACTGCCCAGGAAAAAGCCAATATCTTTGCGCACCTATTTGCTGGAAATTCCACTCTGGATTCATCGGGAAAACAACCCCCGAACATTACACCTATTGACAGTCACATGCCCGAGATCACCTTTCGCCAACGTACTATCAGAAAGATTTTGTTGGGTCTCAACACCAACAAAGCCTGTGGATCTGACGGAATCCCGCCGATTGTTCTCAAGAAATGTGCCCCGAACTAACACCTGTTCTTTGCAAGTTGTTCAACCACTCTTACAATTTGGGGTATTTCCGTCCAATTGGAAAATTGCAAGAGTACAGCCAGTCCCTAAAAAAGGCAAAAAGGCCCTACCTAGCAACTACAGACCTATCGCACTGCTATCTATTATTTCAAAGGTCATGGAAAAAGCCATCAACATCGAGCTCATGAAATATCTGGAAGACTCAGGAATTGTCAACGATAGGCAATATGGCTTCCGCCATCAGAGATCAACTGGTGACCTGCTCGCTTACGTCTCACATATATGGCAGCTATCTATTGAAAAGTATGGAGAAACTTTAGCTGTGGCATTAGATATCTCCAAGGCGTTCGATCGAGTTTGGCATCAGGGACTCCTCGCCAAGCTTCCGTCTTATGGCTTGCCCCCTCAGCTGTGTTCTCTGCTTGCTAGTTTTCTCTCAAACAGGTCTCTCCATGTAGTGGTCGATGGAGTTTCATCTGACACTCTACTCATAAATGCTGGTGTTCCTCAAGGATCTATTCTCGCACCAACACTATTTCTACTTCACATCAACGACCTGTTGAAAGCAACTTCATGTCCAGTACACAGCTTTGCCGATGATAGTACCCTCCATACCGCTTTCTCTTCCAGGGCCCCTATATCAGCCCGTGAAACCAGAAATGAACGAGGAAGAAATGTTAATAATATAAATATGGACTTAGCAACAATTCTCGAATGGGGTAGAACTTGGTAGAATTCAATGCAAACAAAACACAAGCATGTCTTTTCTCTAGAAAAGCCGATCTCACTGTGCCTAACATAACTTTGTCAGGAGTAACCATACCACTGAAGCCATCCATATCGATGCTTGGTATTACTATCAGCAATAACCTTTCCTGGGAAAATCACGTGAGGTCCATTGCCAAAAGTGCATCCCAAAAACTTGTTTTTTTGTTTCGTGCCAAGAGCTATTTCACCCCCAGTCAGTTGCTTATGATCTATAAGGCACAGATCCGACCTGTCCTGGAATACTATTCCCATATTTGGAGTGCGGCACCTAAACATATCCTGAGGCTATTGGATTCTGTCCAAAAAAGGGCAATTCGTCTCGTCGGTGATGCCTCGCTTACAAACTCGCTCACTTGTCTGGAACACCGTAGAAAATTTGTCGATTTGTCTCTATTTTATAGATATTTTCATGGGCGATGCTCTTCTGAAATATCAACAATCGTTCCTGCTTTGGCAGTCTCTTCGAGATTAACCCGTCAAGTTCAGTCATCACACCCCTTCGTGGTCACTATGGAGACCTGCAGAACATCACTTTCCAAAGACTCGTTCATCCAACGAACAGCAAGGCTTTGGAACTCATTGCCTAGGGAGGTGTTCCCCGAGGCATACAACCTTCAGAAATTTAAGAAGAACACCAACTCCTACCTTCTTTCCCTAGGTTCCCACGATGTTCTCTGAACATTACAGGATATCCCTTTTCGTGGGAACCAGAACATAAAAAAAAAAAAATAATATACTAGTTTTTCAAAAAGATCTGAATGGAGGATTTTTAGTTATGCCTTAAAATGTGGTGTCCGAGCTAGCTCATTATAGGGATTACGTGTTAAACTTTGCTTAATATCTCGCTTTCGGTGTGGTAAATGATTCCAAAAATTTAATATGATACAGTTAATAATGTTAACTAAAAGTGGTATGAATATAAACGAAATCTGATTGGAAGTGGAATTCACGACAACTATCTTGAATAGATATTTTCACATGCACGCGTATCATCACTTGCGGTTTCGAAGCAGTATTGTCACGTTGCTATTGAGCAAGTTTTAAAATGTTTCAACTGTTTTTTTTTGTGATGTGTGCAACACAAAATGGCAAGTGGTAAAGAAAAATATCGTATTGATATTGTACTATTAATAACATCACTAGAACAAAAACCATGTATCTCAGATAGAGTGCAAAATCGTGATGCGAAAAATAAAGCTTGGGAAGAAGTGGCTGAAATTAATTTGGAAAATCCATTCTGATAATAATAATAAAATTAAAAAAAAAAAAAAAATATAGATAATAACTAATCTAAAAAAATGTGAACATTACACAATACGTAACTACAATAGATATACAATGTAAGTGTTGACATAAGTAAATAACTAATCAATAACAAAAAAAATATTTTAGATTTGAATATTTGAATAGATGAACTCGTCTTGATTTCCATGGGAAGTTTATTGTACTCAACTAAACCTTGGTGAAATAATGAATTCATAGTTCTTTTCATTCTAGTACGATTAATATGAAAATCAAACATACCCCTAGTCTCATAGTTGGGAATTTGGTTATTAAATGTTATGAATTCATTGAGATAAGTTGGAAGTTCACAATTAACCACCTTGTAAATGAATATCAGGGAAAAATATAATATCCTCTGTTTTACTGCCATCCAATCAAGAACAGATAACATAGAGTTAACAGGGGTATATCTGTTGCACTGAAGTATGATCCTTATTCCACGATTTTGCAGTTTTTGCAATGCGGATACACTATTATTATCTAGTAAAGAAAGCAAGCTAGAACAATAATCGAAATGTGGCTGTATGATTGTTCTGTAAACCGTGGTAGAAGATTGGAACGATAAATGTGTTCTGACTCTCGAGAAAAAAAATAGTTTTTTAACAATTTTTTTGTAAATATTGTTAAAATGTGAGTTGAAATCAAGTGTGTTGTCTACAATTACACCAAGGTATTTTATTTCTGTTACTATCTATTTTATTTCCATAAATTTCTATATTCAAATCTTGGACATCTATTTGATTGTGCTTATATTTTGAAGTTATAATCATAGCTTTAGTCTTTTGATGGTTAAGTTTCAATGTATTCACGTTCAGAAACATTCTGAGCAAAACCACATGCAATTTCTAGCCATTGTCTTTTTTTGGCCTTTGTAGACATAAAGGATGAATCCAAATACTTCTGGAGTTTCGTTTCTTTTTTTTTCCTTTCTATTAACCTTTTTACACACAAAGCGATGCTGTGTACTTCTCACATAGACCAGGGCTGAAACCTTTGAAAATGGTAAAAAGTTAAAAAAAATAATAGTAGGATAATAATAAAAAATAATTTACGGGCCATCTGAGGTCGGGAAGTGGAAGGGGGTGAGTTTTTAAGGGTAAAAAACGGTTTATCTCGATTTCCGGCAAAACTACGAGTCTTATGGAAAAAACTTAAATGGCAAAGTTGTAGGTAATAAAAAGATCTACAACTTTTGTATTTACACTTTTTTCACATAACCTCAAAATTTATGTGAAAAATTTAAATAACCAAGTTTTTGGTTTTTTATTTTTATCTTTCCCAAAATTTTTTTTTTTACGAAATTTTGTTAAAACTGTAATTTTTTTTATTTGAAATATTTATTTTTTCACCTTATTTTGACTCAATATCGAAAAAGCACCCTAATTTTCAATAAAAAATTCTCCCGTCAAAGTATCAGCTTTTTTAAAAAGCTCGGTGGGCTTTTTGTTCGTTGAAATCTCAACTTTCTGATGGTATGAAAAAAAATATACATTACTATGGTAAATGTTCTCAAAAAATGCAAAGAAACGTAAAGTTAATATTTAATAAGACATCTACAATATTTTGAGAAAGTTGTAGAATCTTTCAATTTATTGCTATTTTTGGATAACTTATATACCTGAGTTACCTACGGAAAATTTTGGCCCATCAAAAGGTATTTCATAGAGAAGTGGGGAAGGGGCTAGGAGGGTCTGGGCCTTACTACCTGTTATTTCTTTGCATTTTCTGAGAACATTTACCATAGAAATGTGTATTTTTTTTATACCAACAGAAAGTAGAGATTTCGACGAACAAAAAGCCCACCGACTTTTTAAAAAAAGCTGATATTTTGACGAGCGAATTTTCGATTGAAAATTAGGGTGCTTTTTCGATATTAAGTCAAAATAAGGTAAAAAAATTAATATTTTAAATCAAAAAAATTACAGTGTGTTTGGGACATAAAGAGGTAAGTTTTAACCAAATAAGTTTTTTTTGTAAAAGATAAAAATAAAAAACCAAAAACTTGGTTATTTGAATTTTTTACATACATTTTGAGGTTATGTGAAAAAAGTGTGAATACAAAAGTTGTAGATCTTATAATTACCTACAACTTTGCCATTTAACTTTTTTCCATAGGACGTCTAGTTTTGCCGGAAATCGAAATAAACCGTGTTTACCCTTAAAAACTCACCCCCTTCCACTTCCCGGCCTCAGATCACCCGTAAATTATTTTTCCTTTCATTTTTGTTATATTCCCTTCCTGTTCCAATGGGTTTCATCCTACTATTTTTTTTTTTGTTTCAAAAATTATCGACCCTGGTCTAACATACATGTTGACGACTGATGATCATGCGTTTGTGAAAACAATTCAATTCGACTGATGATCGGTGGCGAACGATCATCAGCACTGATAATCGGTCGTAAGACTTAGGACTTAAGGCGTAAGACATATGACTTAGGAATTAAGAGGCATGACTATGCCATGTCTCGTGTCGGCTCTGCTCTGCTTCAATAATACATACCTCTCTTAAGACTAAGTTGGTTTTCCCCGCCGGCCTGGAAGTCGTAAAGCGCGACAAACAGCTGGGGATCGTCCTCTTCTTGCGCTAGGAGATTTTCCTTGGACGTCCATCGATTGGCCGTCTCGAAAGACAGTGGCGTAGAGGGGGCTCCGGAGGTGGAGGAGCTGGAAAGGGTGCCCAGTCCGGAGCTGAGGGTGTTGGTGTTGAGCGAGGTGGGGGGGTCCGTCTCCGGCAGGTTGGGTATGTGAGGCAGCGGCCTACTCTGCAGCAGGGCCTCTGGGGACAAGAAATGGTCCGGGTGAATACAATCATAGCCTAAAAACACTTTATTGAATTGCAAAATACAGAACAGCGTTCGAACACTTGAAGAATTGTGACTATTTGGAGATGAAAGAGGGTAATTAAACTTTGAGGAAGAATATGAATAAAATCTTCTAACTTGTTAGAAGAACTTCATTTCAAATAGGCAAGCCTAATATAAACATAATTAATGAACTTTATCTATACGTAATACATAAAAAAATCAAAACAAAATAACTGTAAAAAAGAAGAAACTACATCGTACATACTCTAGAATACATTTATAAATCTTAATTCCAACAAAGACCTATAGTTATGATTATATTTCAAGTATACCGGGTGATTCTCTAAGGTGGTAGTAGTATTTTATTAATCACCAAATTACATAAATTTATAAAAGCATACAATAGAAAAAAATGGGCGATTAATATAGGTAGAAGGAAAGGTTTGTCAAACCGAGTCTTATAACTGAATTTTCATCAGCGGAAACATAGGTATTGATGATTCACTTAAGTTTTTGGAAAACTTGTCTGTGAAACATCAATATCGAAATTCTTTCCTTTGAAGATGGTCAAGATATAATATATTTTGAGATACTCGGGCAAACATTATAATGCTTATATTTCTAAATAGTATTAACAATATCAATAGTAGTGAATAATATTCTTAGTATACTACAAAAAAATACACATACACGACTGGGAAGGTCTTCGTATGTTTTTCTCAGCGTTTCCATGGAAGAGAGTTTGTTTCTCTTCAGTAGATCCAACACGATGTGCTGAGACAATTTCTGAAATCATCATGTTGGGGATGCAAACTTACATACCGAATACCGAAACAAGAACATCATCCGATAAGACCTGGTTTAACAGAAACTGCTCTAGAGCTGTGGCTTCCAAACAGGCAGCATATCATCGATGGCAAAAAAATCCGGGACCTGAGACCAGAGCAGCATACGTTGAGGCTAGAGGCATATGCAAAGAGACAATAGAATGTTCAAAAGATGCTCATAATGCCAAAATAAGATCAAAACTTGTTGAATGTCCCAACGGATCCCGTTCATTTTGGTCTTTCGCCAAAGCTGTGGGAAGAAACTTCACTTCCAGCTCTTTTCCTCCCCTAACCAAAGAAGATGGAACACTAGCAACGACTGCCCAGCAAAAAGCCAATATCTTTGCGCACCTATTTGCTGGAAATTCCACTCTGGATTCTTCGGGAAAACAACCCCCGAACATTACACCTATTGACAGTCACTTGCCCGAGATCACCTTTCGCCAACGTACTATCAGAAATATTTTGCTGGGTCTCAACACCAACAAAGCCTGTGGATCTGACGGAATCCCGCCGATTGTTCTCAAGAAATGTGCCCCCGAACTAACACCTGTTCTTTGCAAGTTGTTCAACCACTCTTACAATTTGGGAGTATTTCCGTCCAATTGGAAAATTGCAAGAGTACAGCCAGTCCCTAAAAAGGCAAAAGACCCTACCTAGCAACTACAGACCTATCGCACTGCTATCTATTATTTCGAAGGTCATGGAAAAAGCCATCAACATCGAGCTCATGAAATATCTGGAAGACTCAGGAATTATCAATGATAGGCAATATGGCTTCCGCCATCAGAGATCAACTGGTGACCTGCTCGCATACGTCTCACATATATGGCAGCTATCTATTGAAAAGTATGGAGAAACTTTAGCTGTGGCATTAGATATCTCCAAGGCGTTCGATCGAGTTTGGCACCAGGGACTCCTCGCCAAGCTTCCATCTTATGGCTTGCCCCTCAGCTGTGTTCTCTGCTTGCTAGTTTTCTCTCAAACAGGTCTCTCCATGTAGTGGTCGATGGAGTTTCATCTGACACTCTACTCATAAATGCTGGTGTTCCGCAAGGATCCATTCTAGCACCAACACTATTTTACTCCACATCAACGACCTATTGAAAGCAACTTCATGTCCCGTACACAGCTTTGCCGATGATAGTACCCTCCATACCGCTTTCTCTTCCAGGGCCCCTATATCAGCCCGTGAAACCAGAAATGAACGAGGAAGAAATGTTAATAATATAAATATGGACTTAGCAACAATTCTCGAATGGGGATCCAATAACTTGGTAGAATTCAATGCGAACAAAACACAAGCATGTCTTTTCTCTAGAAAAGCCGATCTCACTGTGCCTAACATAACTTTGTCAGGAGTAACCATACCACTGAAGTCATCCATATCGATGCTTGGTATTACTATCAGCAATAACCTTTCCTGGGAAAATCACGTGAGGTCCATTGCCAAAAGTGCATCCCAAAAACTTGGTTTTTTGTTTCGTGCCAAGAGCTATTTCACCTCCAGTCAGCTGCTTATGATCTATAAGGCACAGATCCGACCTGTCCTGGAATACTGTTCCCATATTTGGAGTGCGGCACCTAAACATATCCTGAAGCTATTGGATTCTGTCCAAAAAAGGGCAATTCGTCTCGTCGGTGATGCCTCGCTTACAAACTCGCTCACTTGTCTGGAACACCGTATAAAAGTTGGCGATTTGTCTCTATTTTATAGATATTTTCATGGGCGATGCTCTTCTGAAATATCAACAATCGTTCCTCCTTTGGCAGTCTCTTCGAGATTAACCCGTCAAGTTCAGTCTTCACACCCCTTCGTGGTCACTTTGGAGACCTGCAGAACATCACTTTCCAAAGACTCATTCATCCAACGAACAGCGAGGCTTTGGAACTCATTGCCTAGGGAGGTGTTCCCCGAGGCATACAACCTCCAGAAATTTAAGAAGAACACCAACTCCTACCGTCTTTCCCTTGGTTCCCACGATGTTCTCTGAACATTACAGGATATCCCTTTTCGTGGGAACCAGAACATATAAAAAAAAAAAAATATCTAAAAGTATTAAATCTCTAAACGTGTAGATAATGCAAAAATGTAAAACATAAAAATAGGTGGCTCACCCCTATAACTTTTTTATTATTGAAAATAGAAAACGAAATTTGGGGGTTGTGTATTATAGTCCAATTTACATTTTTTGACCTATATGAAGTTAGCGAGACAACTCCGAAAAAGTTGATAACAGATTATTCCATAATTTGCCGCCTTTTTGTCGCTAATTAGTTGCGAAGAAAAAAAAATTGTCGCTCTTTTTTTTTAAAAAATATGTGATGTTTCGCTAACTTCATATGATGTTAGCGAAACAAATTCCGTAATTTCAATTTTTTCGCAGTTCCGAAGTATCCATAATTTGCCGCCTTTTTGTCGCTAATTAGTTGCGGAAAAAAAAAATTGTCGCTCTATTTATAAAAAAAATATGCGATGTTTCGCTAACTTCATATGAAGTTAGCGAAACAACTTCTGTAATGTCTATCTTTTCTCAGTTCTGAAGTATCCAGAATCTGCCGGTTTTTTATCGCTAATTAGTTGCGGAGAAAAAAAAATTGTCGCTCTTTTTTTAAATAAAAATTGCGATGTTTGGCTAACTTCATATGAGGTTAGCAAACAACTTCGTAATTTCATTTTCCAGTTCTCTTTCAATGCCATTTATCAATCACTTATTTTTTCTGTTTGTTACTATATTTTCAATCGTTAAAGCTTATAAATGTCTTCAAAAATGAGAATATCAAAATTGCCCAACGCATCGTCACTACTACTAATAGTCTCCCCTCTGAAACTTACCAATTGAAACCTTGGAAAAGGATGGAAAAATCAAATGTCGTTTACCAAATTACCTGTCAGACTTGTGACAAAGCATATATTGGACAAACATCAAGAACTTTGTCTGGACGCCTAACGTCCCATAAAAGTGATAGCAATACAAAGAAATTAACTTTGGCACTGGCTGAGAATGTCATCTTCAGTGAGCACATTTTGGATTACAACCATTTTGAAGAACTTTGCACAGAGAATAACTTACATAAATGGTTATTTAAAGACATGTTTTCCATCAAGAATGATACCAACAGTATAAACAATAATACAGACCTGGATAATTTGAGCAATATTTACAATAACATTTTGAAACTAAAACTTTTTCCCCAAAATTCCCACAATATGAACAAAACTCAACATAATCAAAGTTTCAAATTTCTCACTAAATATCAGGTTGGCCATAAATATCCATACAATAGGGTATTCGTGAAAATGACGAATACTTTTCGAACTCAAGGGGAATTTTTACGTGGTTGCGATATTCAGTTTCTGAATCTTTGTAACTTCCATTTCAACAGACAAGAAAAACTTATCATAACATGGTGAAATAATTCAAATTAAATAAATGAAAACGCATATCAGATGCCCCAATTTTCGACACCTGAAAAATATGAATAACCAATCGCCGACATATATGAGGACCAATTGTCGACACTGTGAGAAATCAAAAACGGGCATCAATGCTATGTTTATATTTATATCTATCGTGACTGAAAAGTATGAAAAAGTTATGCTCATATCTATAATGGGTAGAACTCGACAAAACATAAATTATTGAATAAATTTTAAAAAAAATTGCTACATAATCAATTTCTAGGAACCACTTTTCCCATTTCGAATACTTCATATACCCCACACAATAATTCTTCTCCCTGTTTCAGTATGGTTTCGAGACATTTTTTTTTCCATTTGATACCCATATTGAGGGGATTGAAAACAAAGAAATCTGCCATTTTGTGGTGGCGACCATCTTCGATTTGATATTTTTTCACGGAGTACTATCTTTGTGCTGGTTCAGTCCTTTCATTTGATACCCATATTGAGGGAGTTGAACAAAATATGTCATCCGCCATTTTGTGGCGACGGCCATCTTGGATTTACAATGATACTGAATATACATAATTGTATTGTCATCAGAACTAAAGGTGTGTACCAAATTTCAGATTAATAGCTCAACAGGAAAGGAATACAATTTCAATTACTAGATTCAACCCACACAAATAAACAAGACTGTAAGCTGAATAAGACCGTTTAAAATAATAAAAAAAGACGGAAGTTGTCCCTAACTTCATATAAGGTTATCAAAAATAAATTTTTTTAAAAAAAAAAAAATTTAAAAAAAAGATAAAAATAACGGGAGTTGTTGAAAAATTTTTAAGAAAATTGTTTTTTCTCTCCGAACTAATTAGCGACAAAAAACCGGCAGATTCTGGATACTTCAGAACTGAGAAAAGATAGATATTACAGAAGTTGTTTCGCTAACTTCATATGAAGTTAGCGAAACATCGCATCTTTTTTTTATAAATAGAGCGACAATTTTTTTTTCTCCGCAACTAATTAGCGACAAAAAGGCGGCAAATTATGGATACTTCGGAACTGGAAAAAATTGAAATTACGGAAGTTGTTTCGCTAACTTCATATGAAGTTAGCGAAACATCACATATTTAAAAAAAAAAGAGCGACAAATTTTGTTTCTTCGCAATTAATTAGCGACAAAAAGGCGGCAAATTATGGAATAATCTGTTATCAACTTTTTCGGAGTTGTCTCGCTAACTTCATATAGGTCATTTTTTGACATATTTACTTGCTTTGCCGTTCTTCCGGTTTGACCGGAAGTGACGTGACCCTAACTTTCGATTTTCAAATGGGACATCCTATATATTTTTACTTATTTTGATCGAGAATGACATTCTGAATCCAACAACACCTCACTTGTCAATACTTGACAAATAAAGTCATTTTTATTCCAATTTTTAGTTTTCGATCTAGAATGCCATGGATCGTGTAAATCGCTTCATTCTTGATCAAGTAACATGGGAAAAATACGACTTTGAGGCTTATGATTTCACAGTCGTTTTAAGAATTATTTAAAAGTCGTAAATTAGTCCATTGAGGTTCTCAATTTTCAAAATGACCTCCTCCTTGATCACGGCAAAGTTCAACTTTTTCAATTGTTGCGAGCACCACATTGATTAGCTGTTCCGCAGTGATGTTCTGGAATGCCACCTTTACTTTGCACTCCAGTTCTTTACGCGTAGCTAAAGCTGATTTTTAATTGTTCCCCAGAGAAAAAAATCTAGCGGAGTAAGATCTGGTGATATGAAAAAGAAATAATACATTATGGAAAAATATGACAACTTAAGAATGTACCTCGCAGGCCACTGACTAGGTCCATAAGTGCCAATCCACTTTTCTGGGAAGGTGTCTTTCAGATGTTCTCTTAGGACTTGAGAATTGTGAGGTGGCGCCCCATCTGGTTGAAAATAGATATCAACTTGGTTAGCCAGTGGCAAATCTTCAATGAAATCATTAATTTGATTTCTAAGGAACTGTAGATATCTTTCCGCAGTAAGTTGTCCGTCGAAAATTATTGGCCCAAAAGGTTTCCTCCGATAATACCCATCCAGCAATTGAAACCAAATCGCTCTTGAAAATTTCCTTCTTGCATCAGATGTAAATTTGTTTGAGACCGGTATTTTTTATTATTCCGATTGAACAGACCCAAGTTGGTGAATCGAGTTTCATGTGAATAAATAATGTTAAATGGAAAACGTACATCTTCTCTGTATTTAGTCAAAAACCAGTTGCAATAAGTTAATCTCCGGTTGTGGTCGTTATCGTAAAGATGTTGGTGTAGTTGGTACTTGAATGATCGATAATTATATTTGTGAAGAATTCTCCAAACGGACGAATAACTTATATCACACTCAAAAACAATTTGGCGAATTGACGCCGTACAATTCACTTAGACCAACACGTCTACTTCTTTTTCTTCAGTGACGATAAAGTTATTGGCATTTTCTTCTGGTTCATTTCGCATTTTCCTTTCCAGTTTTGGAAAATGATGCCGAGTGGGATGGCTACGATTAGGGAATCTCTGAGCATAAATTCGAGCTGCATCAGTTGCATCCTTTTTTGCTTCTCCGTAAATTAGCAACATGACAATTTTCTCGTTTTTAGTATAATTTTCCATATCAAATTTTAAACTACACAACAAATACATTTTTAAAAGTGACAAAATATTCATTAGCCTATTTGTTTAGGTAGTCCTAGCAACAGCTTCAATTGTTTGTCACGGATAACTAGAATAACAGGATTTATGCATGACCGGGCGTAAAGTAGCACTTTAGCGCCGGATTTGCGAGCGTATTTGCGCCCGGATTTGCGCGTAAAGTAGCACTTTAGCGCCCGCGGACTACTTTATCGCCCGGCGGGCGATAAAATCGTTGAACAGGCGCTAAAGTGAATTTCAATCTCATATCGATAGAAATCTATATTCCGA
The DNA here is from genome assembly GCA_018342105.1 of Gonioctena quinquepunctata. NCBI lineage: Eukaryota > Metazoa > Arthropoda > Insecta > Coleoptera > Chrysomelidae > Gonioctena > Gonioctena quinquepunctata. The sequence continues at coordinate 34,905 of JAFIRS010004184.1, read as the reverse complement.
TGGATCATATAATCAAACCCAAAACATTATTAACAATAATATAACGAAAACAATGAACATAAATTAATTTAAAAAATGAATTATAACTTAATATTGACAATACAATTAGAACAGTTATTTATGGAAATATTTGGATTTGTTGTTTTCTGTTGTTGCAGATAGTTACTGATTTCAACTGATTCCTCATTACTAGAAGTCTGAAGAGAATGCATGTTATTATCTGGTGTTTCAGAGTAGTGAGCAATATTTTCAGATTGTCTGCAATGGCTAGTAGAAGGCTCATCATTTTCTATAATTTTCTTAGCAATCTTCAGCTTATTTGCAACAGATTTTTCAATATAATCTTCCGCAACAGTCGTCGACTTCCACCCAGCATGTCTTTTAATGTTGATTATATCCTCGCCTGCATCTGCTAACATAGTTGCTGAGGAATAAGTGGCTGTTCTGAATGGTATTTGACCGAATGTATTTTTTCCGATAACCTGTCTCGTACACTTGCCATTTTTATAATATAAAAAAAACGCTTTTGATCATTCTGATCTCGCAAGGAAGAATATTTTCTGTAAATATCCAAATAACTTGGCGATTTCTGTTCTTTATCGATTACAGTAAATACTCGATCTATCTTCGTTTTGGTTTCTCGTATAGTTATGAGTAAGAATGTCTCGAAATCTTGAATGTCGTCCACTGTGATATTTACCAATTCTTCGCGGCGACATGCTCCACAAATACCAAAAATCAGTGCTACCTACAATAAATTCTCAGATTAACATACTGAACATTGAGAAAACATGAAATTAGAACTTTCTTTCATCATAAGATACAAATCTTCTGGTGCTTCCCTCAAAAATAACTCGATTTCTTCTCTGCTTAGAATCTTCGATTTCTTTGGTTTATAACCATCAAATTTTCGTTTCAAAAAAGCTATCAATCTTGCGTATCTACTAATATCTATATTATCATGTACATTTAAAGTAGCTTTCAGCATGGAATAATATGACCATATGGTAGAGGGCTTACAATATTTAGATTTTTCCAGAAAATAGGCAAGAAGTACAGTCTCGGTGTAGTTCTTATTTTTTACATTTTTCCCGTTGCACCACCTCACGAATTCTTCATACACCTTGTCGTATATTTTCTTGGATTTACTTGGCAATAAACTCAATTTCGCATCCTCAGCTGCTTTACTTATTTCTGGTGGAGTACAATTCACACTTTCTTCGACGCTTGAATCCATTTCAAAATCAGTAATAAATTATCTGTGATCACAAAAATTGACAGCAAATATGGCTACTAGCCTATATAATCTTATTTAGAAAAATTGACTGAGTTGCCATGGTAACATTCATTCCATCACTCCTTGATTTATTCTGTTTCCGATATGATATGAATATACATCCTCGCGGCAGCCTTGATGTATTTTTATCATGTTCTAGATATAAAGAGGTATCTATCTACATGACATCAAATATACCGGTCGTGCATAAAATTTTGTATGTATTTCGGGCGTAATTTGCTTTTATGGACCTAGGCGTGTTAATAGCCCTCGCTATCGCTCGGGCTATTACTCACACGCTGCGGTCCATAAAAGCCTATTTTACGCCCTTGATACATAAATAACTATTAGTGCATAAGTATACCGAATACGTATTATTTGTTATTAGGTATGATCGCTTCTTGCAATTATTCAGAAAAATTGTGAAAATAAAGTGAAAGTGTGTGGTATCAAATTATTCGTAAAAAATGATGACAAGCCACCCCCTTTCCATTTGAAAAAATCAAGTTACCTTAAAAAATTCATATTTGCGACTTTTAAGTAATTCTTAAAACAACTGTGAAGTCATAAGCCTCAAAGTTGTATGTTACTTGATCAAGAATGAAGCGATTTACACGATCCATGGCATTCTAGATCGAAAAATAAAAATTGGAATAAAAATTACTTTATTTGTCAAACATTGACAAGTGAGGTGTTGTTGGATTTAGAATGTCATTCTCGATCGAAATAAGTAAAAATATATTGGATGTCCCATTTAAAAATCGAAAGTTGGGGTCATTTCCGGTCAAACCGGAAGTACGGCAAAGCAAGTAAATATGTCAAAAAATGTAAATTGAACTATAATACACAACCCCCAAATTTTTTTTTTTTATCGTCAATAATAAGAAAGTTATAGGGGTGAGCTACCTTGGAGAATCACCCGGTAGATTAGATTTAACTTAATTTAATTTGTCGTCATAAATTCACAGAATATACTATTGGAATATTACTTTCTCCATTTATTTTATGCATAATGCTCCCCGGAAACTAAATCATTTCATCCAATGTTTCCTTGACTTCCCATTTCCCACACTCTTGGTATTCGATCTCTGGCAGACAACGCGACATAAAACAAAAAAAACTAGCTTCGAAATTCCCAGATAAAAAATATGAATTATGGTAGTTTTTATGAATAAACTTATATTGGCATTCATAATCTCTCCTAAGAACACAAGGTCTCCGTGTGATGCGATAAATTCCTCAATGGCAGAGTCGATTCAAACGTGGATCCTGCACAATCAGTAACTTGAATCGAGTGTAATCATTGCCTTGAAATCGTTATTATTCCTCTGGAAACATAATTGTTACCTCACGATACATATTATAGCGACAAGTGCTTGCAGACAGAGTCGGACTCGAGTCATAAAAGGTCCGTGGCTCAGCCAAAGACTCTTCCGTTTCTCCTTGTTGAATATTCCAGATTCATTAGCTGATGCTACAATAACCTTCAAATATGAATGAATGGATAATATTCATAAACACCAAGAAATTGTTTTCACTCATTCCTAACTGCATTGTACTGACAGTTTTCGATTTCGATAAATGAAAGTTTATTTGAAAGTTTATTTTATTATTAAATATAATTTTCAATACTTACAATATTAATTATTGTTATTTACTACTTATTAACGAAAAGAAAAGAAATTCATAGTTTCTACAGTGTAGACATTTCATGTGATATTTTTTTATTTCTAAAATATGTTTTTATAGTAATGCCAGTAGAAATTTCTAGGTTTTGTAGACAATTTTGATTCAGTAACAAATTCAATTCTAATTCAGGACAGAATATCAGTATAACAATTTAGAAGTGAAATATATATACAGAGTGGACCATTGAAAACGAAACAGCGGCTCTGTAGGTCGGCAGAACCGAATTATATAAAAACGCTCGGACACATCAACTACAGTTTCGAGGAGGACATCGTTCGCGATGAAATTCACCCGAAATACATTCCATCCCTCGGAGCTGTGACCGCCACCCCTAAATTTTTAAATGGCAACATATGGCGAGTGATACCTCATTTGAAAGGTATTTTCCTTCTTAATATCAAACAACAAAAATTAATTAATTATATCAATTGGTTTTCGAGATATAGGAACTTGAAGTTGGGAAATTACTTTTTATTCACTCGAATCAATAAAAATAACATCTGACAATGCAACTGTTCAAAGATAATTATCATTATCAAGGAATTAAATAATCTAACTGTTCACCAAAAGCTTTATAACAAAAAATTAAACCGACGAAATACGGAACTGAAAAGTAAAAAATAAAATAAATCTTCTTAGTCTCAATAACTAAGCTCCTAAACTAATGTAAGCGTAAAATGATGGCATCGAGTTGCGCGGTGACATTCTGATAATTTTTTTGAAGTAATTTAATGATCTTCATTGATTGTTCGTTTGGCGCCGACTCAAAATTAGTTACTTACATTAGTTTAAGAGCTTAGTTATTGAGACTAGAAAGGTTTATTTTATTTTTTACTTTTCAGTTCCGTATTTCGTCGGTTTAATTTTTTGTTGAAAAGTTTTTATTTTTCAATTTTTTGTGGCTGAAATCTGCTAATTACTACCTATTAGTTTTTTATTATTTCTAAAATAAGATCATTATCTATGAAAGAAGTCATCAAAACGCAGCCGTGCATCTCGCTGCCATCATTTTACGCTTCACCTAATTCAATTGCTAGTTTGTTTGGCGCCGACTCAAAATCAGTTACTTACATTAGTTTAGGAGCTCAATTATCATTTAGACTAAGAAGGTTTATTTTATTTTTTGCTTTTCAGTTGATTTTTTCGTCGGTTTGATTTTTTTGTTGAAAAGTTTTTATTTTTCACTTTTCAGTTCCGTATTTCGTCGGTTTAATTTTTTGTTAAAAAGTTTTTAATTTTCAATTTTTTGTGGCTAAAATCTACCAATTACTACCTACTTGTTTTTTGATTACTTCCAAAATACTTACTTACCCACCTTACTTCAACTATTACCAGTTAAATAATATGATTATCTACTTTTACTATTTGTTGGAATATAAATTATTTTTGTTGTTCTGGTTAGTTTATTTCATTACTTTGTATATCATTCCATCCTCTCATAGAATACAATGATTGTGACGGATGTATGAGAACAAAAATAATGACAGTAGCGATCTGTCATTGTCAACCACATATGTGTGCCAATGTTCACAAGTGAAAAATCAATTTTCCCCTATTTTTCTACCCGTAAGGGCGGATAATTCCATTCGAAATTCCAATATGATCAACTATGAGGTATACCCTATCTAATAAAAAAAGAATCATCCAAATCGAAGAACCCAGTACAAAGTTATGCCTGATAGAATCGGTTAACGGACCAGAATTCAGAGGGTGAGTGATCAATATCCTTCCATTTTGCTACCCTTAGGGGTGGATTTCATCTTTTAAATTCAAATGGGAGCAAAGTCGAAGTACACCCTATCCACTGAGAAAAGAAGTATCGGAATCGGACGTCTCAGTAAAAAGTTATGCCTGGTCATACATAAAAAAAATATACGCGTCCTTTTTGGTTTCGTCGGTTAACAAATAACATGCAATTCCGTTTCAAATTTGTATTTCATCCTCATTTACTTTATCGAAAAAAATTTAAGGTTCTTAAGAATCGATAAAAAAACGAATTCAACTCAAATGCGAGTACAACAAAAAATTCAGGTACAGAGCGATCGGTGTGAAATTCTGGAAACTTAGGCAAAAAACTATGAAAAAAACGAATTTAGGTTTTTTTCGGGAAAAAAACATTTTCGTTTTTTTTTTCGGAAGATCGGATTTTTTTTTCTAACTTGGGAACGGTAAAAGATGGAACAATTCTGCGAACTCCAATCGATTCATAACGGCCGAATTAGTCTAGAAACGGAATTTCGTTTCGATACGGATTTTTATCTAAATATCTTCGAAAAATCAAAGTGGTCGTATCGATCCCCGGTTTGAACCAAAATGTGGGAAATGTCGCGTAGATTCCGAAAATACAGCATATGTGGTATCTCAATCCAACAGATTCACCGTGAATCCTGAAAAATCGAGATAACGGCGTGATAAATCATAGATGGCGCACCGGTCGACTTTGCCATATGTCAAATGAAAAAAGCATCGGAGCGCAATCCGAAAATAACTTTTCTGTGCGTAAAAAACTCCGCTGAATCCAAAAAAGTGACCATCTCGTCGATATGACATGAAATGAGGAAGCTATTACCATCTTTTCCGCCGGCGGAAGATATCTATTGGTCCAAATATAACCAATAACCCTGTAAAGTTGGTTGAAAGATATTTCGTACCAGCTTAGTAACTGTATATAAATCCGTTCCTGCGATAACAAGAAGACAATATGGTCGGATTTGTTTCACAAATAGAGGGTTTTTCCAAGAAAACGATTATAAGCTAAGGTAGAGGCACAGGTAGTTTACCTACCTGTGCCTCGATGTTTCAAAAATTTTGAAATGTTAAGTTATTTTCCGGCAGTTGTTGGAAAAGTTCGTTCTTGAAAATGGCTAGTGTTTCAGAATTTGTTGCTGAGAAACGGATTAGTAAAAGTGCGCTTTCTAAAAATGAGAAAATTATTGTGTTCAACGCTGTTCGCCACCAAAACTCAACATTCCGAGTTACAAAAACAGTTGAAATGCGTTCGAATATGACTGGAGTCGAACAGTCAATAATATACCGACTTGTACACGAGGATAAACGCAGCCCCATCAGGTCACCAAAGAGAAGTACAGGAAGAAAGGAAACTGTAATAAATGAGGATGAAAAGACTGCCATCAGAAGAATCATACACTCGTTTCACTTAAGGTAGTACCGCCACGAGACAGTTGAATTAGGAAATTATTATGGCATACGTATTGTTCAACATGTGAACAATACCTCTATAAAATTTTAACAAGTTTCACCATCCCGAACCCGAGATATATATAATTGAAGTTGACTCAATTAACACGTAACATATGGACCATGCATAGGCAAACAGCACATTATCAATTCTACCGTTAGTACTAAAATTAAGAAGTTTATGAAAAACGAGGAGGAGCTAGAGCAGGATATCACAGATATGGTGAAAAAAATCAAAGTGATTGACCATCTAGTTTGACAAAACTACTCTCGTTATTCAAAATAGTCCACGGGGAAGCGCACAGCCTAAAGGGGGGGTCGTAGAGAAATGCGGATTGTGCCAGGGGACTTTTTAAAGAAGGACGGGGGACCATTTGAGGGTCTGAACGCGAAAAAAAAACTCCTTCTCCTAGTTGACCCCATCGATTTTAACGATACCCCCTCTTCCCCCCCCCAAAAAAAAGTACTACAAAAAAGTCCATTGAAGTTTTATCGAAAAACTATCATTTTTCCCATGACGTATGATTTCTAGTAAGGGGGGGCACGGGGCTGATTTTTTTTTTGCTGCGCTTTTCTGGGACATCAATTTTTTGAGTCGCCGACTTTCTATAACGAAGAAATTTTCTAGAGTCGATTGCCCCCCTTCAAAATTTTTTTTTTTCGCGTTTCAAATCGAAAAGTCCTTTGAAATTTTTCGATTCCGTCGAAAATAATTTCTTTATTCAACTGTTTCGTGGCGGAACTACCTTAAAAAAGAAATACCTACCTTGAACAAAATAAAGTCTGAAATGAAAAAGGATGATTTCATTCCACCCATTGGTAGAAAGAAAGCGTGGAAAACTTTGAAGGAAATGAATTTTCGTTATGAAAAAAAAAAAACAGAAAATCACTTTCAATAGAGAAAGACGAAATCATCTGCTGGCGACGACGATATTTGAGGGCAGTTAGACAGTTTCGAAGGGAAAACTGGAATATCTATTATATGGACGAAACTTGGTTAAATGAAGATATACCGTTGGTAAAATATGGCAGGTTAAAAATATAAAATGCGCGAGGTAAGCTTTCATGGAAGGATGGTCCACTGGGATAAAACAACCCTCGTGAAAAGGTAAAAGATTAATAATTACTCACATTGGTAGCAAAAATGGATTTGTCGAGGGTGGCTTACTAGCATTTCAATCAAAACGGACTGAAGACTATTATGAAGACATGAACGTTGATGTTTTTGAAGAATACTTCCAGCAAATGCTAAATCTTATTCCTCCTGCGTCTGTTATGGTCATGGATACCATACCAAGAAAATCCGAAAAAATACCATTCATTGGCTTACTTTAAATAAGAAGCCATTTGACAAAAATATGCTGAAAAAGGAGCTACTGGAGTTTGTAAAGTTGAATAAACGTCTTTGTACAAAATGTGTTGTCGATGAAATCGCTTCGAAACGGAATATAGCGGTACTTCACCTTCCGCTATATCACTGTGAATTAAACCCCATAGAATTGGTGTGGGCGCAAGTAAAAGGGTTTGTAGCAAGGCATAACCCTACTTTTAAAATAAGAGTCGTTGAAAACATCTTGCTAGAGGGAATACAGACAGTGGATTGCGAAAAATGGGAAGCTGATAACATAGTTCATCGGACTACTCGGAATATGATGGCTAATATTTAAAAATTAAGTTGTATTGTAAATAGTAGATTTTTTTATAAACATTAATATATATTCCAATTTATCTATTTTCTTATTATTCTAATAAACAAACTGCAGTTACGCCGCTGTCACATAAATTTCATTCGCGAAACTCCTCTTTCTATTGTTATGCAAATTAAGGTGACCCTAATTTAGGACCGATTCGTGGTGTGTACGTCTTAAATAACTGAAAAACGGAATTCTCAATAACTATAATTGCAAGTTTACAATACAACATTTAAGTTGTCCACCCTGTTCAATGGGTTCTGTCATTGCAAATGTACATTTTATCACTCTCTCACATTAGGAAACAGAGTATAGTGAGTTATTTTTTTTCTATTTATTTATTCAATATAGTCGATTGTGCCATTTGAAAAGTAATTATTTGTTGAAATACATATTTCATAAAGCTAGTTGTTGATGTGGCCAGTCTGACCCTGTAGCTTCGAAGAAATAATTCGCAAAGGAATGAAGTTCGACACAGGAACTGTCGTGTGTTGTTTGTCACACACGGCGAAACAGCAAAGAGAAACCGAAAAAGACTTCCTGGAAACATTCCCGGTGAATGTCGGTAAATGGAGAGGCGTGGCCCAAGGAGAGCCCCCCTAGAAGAAAATTAAACGATCGGACATTCCTTGTTTGTAGATAAAGCACGATTCGCTGTTCATGAAAGATGGCAATCATTTTCTGTTCTATTAGTTCCAGTTCTGAGTTTCCCTGGAATGGAGAGATTCCAGATCAATTCTCTGGTTCCCCTAACGCAATTCTATGGAGGGCGACAGTCAATATTGTTTTCAAGTTGGGGTGTTTATTTACTTGATAAAACACCTAATACAAATCTAATTACACTGTATGTTCCTAAGGGGATATAAATATCGCCAAAGCACTGGCAACATTAACTTTTGGTTAATTCCTGACTTATTTTCACTTATAATTGCACGAGAGGTTTGTATTTTATCGGGTAAATTTGGGTTGTTTAATGAGAAACTGTTGCCTAGCAATTAGATGAGAAAAACTGCCAACTATTAAAAACGCGACACCAAAGGTGAAGCGTTTTTAGGTTGACAGTTTTTCGAGTCAAATTGTTAAAGGAAACAGTTTAGAATTTGAACAACACAAATTTACCTGATATCAATACAAACATCGAGTATAATTCGGCAGGACAATTTAATGAATAAGAAATTTAGAAACATACCAATGCAAACTTTATTTATGAAACATTAAAAATAAACACATTTTTATTTGAATGTACAATTATTAAAAACGCAGTTATGGAAATTCATACTAGGAACAGTGATGTCGCTGCGGGTGCCACAGCTAATCGTTTCTGTAGTAGATGTTGTAGTTTTTTCTTTTTCCAAACGAATTGATTGAATAATGCTCGAATGATACTCTTTGTCAACTTGTAAGTATGGTTTTATTGATGATGAATTGCTGTGTCCTGTTATTTTTATTAGAGCATGTTCTTCAATTCCGCTTTTACTTAATTCGCTAACTGCTGCCGCTCGATTTGAGTGATTTGTAATTTTGACACGTTTGACATCTATACCAATACGTTGTGCTGAGCATTTAGTCCATTTGGAAATTCAATTAATTCCAATGGGCACATTCTTGTACCAACCTTTAGAATTTTTCTTCTTCCAGAAGGGATTTGGTGTAAGAAATACTCTGTCCAATGTTATAAAAGTGTCTCGTTTTTCCATTAACTTTTTAAATAAACGTATTGGGCAAATATTTTCCTCTAAAATATTAGGCGTAATCCATTTGCTGTCACATAATTTATTGTTACCGCCTTGTCTCGTTTTCGAAAATAGAGGATTATACTCGATACGTCCAGTTTCTTTTCCATTATTTTCAATTTCAGATACGAAATAAGTGGTTTCGCAGTAAGCGGTTTCTCCTCCACGCCAAGCTAATTCAAACGCCAAAATATGATATAATTTCTTTTGAAGTCCTTCCGGTTCATTTTCGTCATATAATCTGGCCATTGCAAATACTTCAGATTTGTTAAGAGCTGATGCACTAGATTTTCTCTTTTCGGGTTGTGCTTGTAGGATTTTACGTGTAGCATTACGTGCAGCTCGGGATGAATTAAACTGAACGTCGGTGAAAGGGTTAAATACAATATTGAATTCGTTATAATATTTACTTTGTAGCATTTTAGCGGTGGTGTTCCAAATTGTTTTAACTACCGCTTCTTTGTAGTCTTCTCCCTTGCCTTTTCGCATATTAAATGCCCAATTTTGCAATATTACATTCAATTTCTCGATGGAAGTATCTGGCTCGAATTCATATCTTTTTGCATCGCAAAACGTAGAAAATTGTCGCCAGATTGATGATTGCATCGCAACTGTATTAGTAGGCACACAGGTATTAATAATTTGGCTAATTTCAGCGTTCGTAGACTCACCGAATCGACTTATTGTTAGTGCTTAGAAATTCAATAAGTTGTTGACAAACATGTCAAACTATTTATTTTGGCAACCAACACCGCGATAATTGATAAACAAATGAATAAGTGAAAAAACCACTAGTGCATTTGTCGCTGTAAAAGTTGCAGCTTCTTTTTGCCGCTGTCAAACTGACAATTGGACTGTGGCATGTGCGATTTTTTATACATGAGTTGAATTGTCAATTGAAAAGTTCGACAAAAATATCGATTTATTAGCACAGTTTTGTGATTCACGTCAGAAATCAGAAAAATAATACAAAATTGATCAAAAAAACGTACTAGGAATTTATTACAAGCTTTTATTTAGATTAATCTATTCCGGTGTCTGTCTGTGTGTCTGTCTGTAATCAAATCTTGCAAGTTAAATTTGACCCACTTCTAGTTGTCCGATTAACGTGAAATTTGGCAGGTGGTCATAGTTTCCGTGACAATGCATTATGGAATTTTTGTTAGAGAAAAAAACAATGGCGGACGAGATTTGTGTTTATGGTCCGATTCGACTCAAAACTGGTATGTGGGGATTTTCGAGTTCGAAGATTATGATTTTTTTTTAAACTCATAAAATAAAAATGGCGGCTCCAAGATGGCCGATGATCGCTGTGATTATGGTCCGATTCAAAATTAGTATGTGGGGGTTTTCGGGGTCGGAGATTATGAAGTTTTTTCAAACCTCACAAATTCAAGATGGCGGACGAGTTTTGTAATTATGGTCCGATTCGATTCAAAATTGGTACGTGGGGGTTTTCGGGGTCGAAGATTATGAATTTTTTGTCAAATTAATAAAATCAAAATGGCGGCTACAAAATGGCCGACGATCGCTGTGACTATGGTCCGATTCTATTCAAAATTAGTATGTGGGGGTTTTCGGGGTTGGAGATTATGAAGTTTTTTTCAAACCTCATAAATTCAAGGTGGCGGACGAGTTTTGTAATTATGGTCCGATTCGATTCAAAATTGGTACGTGGGGGTTTTCGGGGTCGAAGATTATGAATTTTTTGTAAAAATTAATAAAATCAAAATGGCGGCTCTAATATGGCGGACGATCTCTGTGATTATGTTCCGATTCTATTCAAAATTGGTATGTGGAGGTTTTCGGAGTCGGAGATTATGAATTTATTGTCAAAATTCCTTAATTCAAGATGGTGGACAAGTTTTGTGATAATGGATCGTTTCTATTCAAAATTGGTATGTCGGTGTTTTTGGGGTCGGATATTATGAATTTAATCGAAGATTATTGATTTTTTGTCAGAATTCATAAAGAGTTCATCTTCAGATGGTCACATTGAAGAACAAACAAACAATTTAAATAACAAAGTCACATCGTTGATATGTTTGACTAAATATAAAATATTTTGACAGTTCTTGACAAAACGCAAAAATGTCTGATACTAATAGTGATATTTCAGTATCTTGCACTCCTCCAGAGCTAAAAAGTATTGTAACTCGGCGCTTTCCCTTTTTAACCGACGAAACCGAAAAGGAGGAGGTTCTCTAGTCGACGCGTATATTTTTTTATTTTTTATGTATGACCACGCATAATTCTTTTTTCAGTGGATAGGGTGTACTTCGAAGTTGGTCCCATTCGAATTTAAAAGATGAAATCCACCCCTAAGGGTAGCAAAATGAAGGATATTGATCACTCACCCTCTGAATTCTGGTCCGTTAACCGATTCTATCAGGCATAACTTTGTACTGGGTTCTTTGATTTGGATGATTCTTTTTTTATTAGATTGGATTTCGAATGGAATTATCCACCCTTACAGGTAGAAAAATAGGGGATAATTGATTTTTCACTTGTGAACATTGGCACACATATGTAGTTGACAATGACAGATCACTATTGTCATAATTTTTGATCTCCTACATCCGTCAAACATTATATTCTATGAGAGGATGGAATGATATACAAAGTAATGGAATTATCTAACCAGAACAACAAAAATAATTTATATTACAACAAATAGTAAAAGTAGATAATCATATCATTTAACTGCTAGAATCAGAATCAGAATCAGAATCAATTTATTCATCACAAAAAAATACATAAATATTCAATCAACAAAGATCAAAGACAGATGCATCTTTATCGGACTAGTCAGAAAAATGGGATGTAAATATGCATTTTAGATAATTAACATACAGTTAAAATACAAGTAAAATTAAAGTTAATAATTAAAAAAATTAAAACTTAATATTAAAAACAAAACACATTTTAAAATTTGAGAAACAAAATACATTTTAAAAGTTGAGAAACTCTTCTATACTATAAAATATTTGTTCTGTCAGAAAACGTTTGAGTTTAATGCTAAATGACATGTTAGACATATTACAGGTATATTGTTTAAGCTCACAGATACATTTGAATTTATTGTATAATTTAACTCCTATGTAGTCAGGCGAGTTCTGGCAGATTTGTAATCGTGAGTAACTCTGGTGTAGACCTCCTTTCATTCGTGTGTCATGCGAGTGCAAGTCCTCATTTTTCTTGAACCTGTTTTCATTTTCTTTAATATAGGTAATTATTTGAAATATGTATAAGCTGGGCAAAGTTTGTATTTGTGATCTTTTAAATAGGTCTCTACATGTTGACAGTGGATGTACATTGAACATAGCTCTTAGTATTTTTTTCTGTGCTCTGAATGCCTTATCAGCATGTGACGAGGAACCCCAGAATACTAATCCATATTGTAGAACTGACTGAACAAGCCCGTAATATAATAATTTAAGTACATTAAAAGAGACCGAGTCTCTGAGCTGCCTTATCATGTAACAACATGTGCTTAGTCTGGAGCATACAGTTTTTATATGGGCCTCCCATGTTAATTTTTGGTCAAGTGTAACACCTAGAAATTTCATTGTTTCTGTAGCTTCAATTGATTTTCTATTGATTGTAGGTAAAGATTTTGGTCAGGTGTAACATTTCTTGGTAAAAACCGCATAAAATATGTTTTCGTCACATTCAATTGCAGACCGTTCTGAGTAAAATATTCATAAAGCTCACTAGAGGCTCCATTACTATTCACAATTAATTGTTCAATGTCGATGTTTGACATCAAAATATTAGTATCATCAGCATACAGTAAGATTTGTTCAGGATAGTTGCAGTATTTTTTTATGTCTGATGTGAATATTATAAAGAACAAGGGTCCCAATATTGAGCCTTGGGGTACTCCTAGGTTAGATTCTCTTGTTTGCGATTTTGAGTTGTCATACATTGTTATTTGTGTGCGCTCAGATAGATAAGACTTCGCCCAGTCAAGAGGTACCCCACGCACACCGACATCCTCTAATTTAAGCAGCAATAGATCTCGGTCGATCGTGTCAAACGCACGGCTCAGGTCATAAAAAATACATAGTGCATTTTCTTTATTATTGAGTGCTTTGTACAAAAATTTCATTATATCATGAATAGCAGTTGTGGTGGACTTTTTTTCTCTAAAACCATGTTGTATATCAGGAATAAGCTTGAAACATTCCAAGTAATTTGTTAACCATTGACAGTATGCTGACTCAAAAATTTTAGAAATATGATTTTGGATGCAAATTAATCTATGGTTTTTTATATCATTAGCGGATCCTTTGTTCTTAAAAATTGGTATTCCTTTGGATTTTTTAATGTTGGGGAATATTCCAAGTGAAAATGACTTATTTATCAGGTAACACAGGGGTTCAGCAATGAGTGTGGCAACTGACCTCTACCATCAATATCATCCTAGTAGTTGAAGTAAGGTGGGTAAGTAAGTATTTTGGAAGTAATCAAAAAACAAGTAGATAGTAATTAGTAGATTTCAGCAACAAAAAATTGAAAAATAAAAACTTTTTAACAAAAAATTAAACCGACGAAATACGGAACGAAAGGTAAAAAATAAAATAAACCTTCTTAATCTCAATAACTAAGCTCCTAAACTAATGTTAGTAACTGATTTTGAGTCGGCGCCAAACGAACAATCAACGAAGATCATTAAATTACTTCAAAAAAATTATCAGAATGTCACCGCGCAACTCGATGCCATCATTTTACTCCTCACCTAATTCATTTGCTTGTTTATTTGGCGCCAACTCAAAATTAGTTACTTACATTAGTTTAGGAGCTTAGTTATTGAGACTAAGAAGGTTTATTTTATTTTTTACTTTTCAGTTCCGTATTTCGTCGGTTTAATTGTTTGTTAAAAAGTTTTAATATTTGAAAAATAATAGAAGTACCTATGTATTTGTTGTTGATTTAAAAATTGTCATCCTTGTCATTGTCGTATTTTAGAAATATCAAATTTAGAAGTGACGTTTGGTTTGGCGGCCGTTGCTATGGGTAACGCCCGCGAAATTAAATTTCGCGGACTGTATTTTGAGAACGCGAAATACTCACTTCGCGTGGGATTGCACGCGAACGTTTTTTTTTTGTATTAGCTTTCCAAGTAAACAGAACGGAAACGCCACACATATTTTCTCGTCGTGCTTACAGTTTTTTTCTGGCGACACTACTCGTGAAATAATGTTCAGCATATAAATAAATCCTATAATATAACAGATATTATAATAGACATTTTTCTGAGGTTAATCCATCCAATTCTTCACAGAAAATGTCATATTTTTCTGAATATTATTGAAAACCACATCTAGAGACATTTTGAGAGAAATATTTGCAGAAAAAATATGTTCATCATCTTTTTTTCAAGTGTATTATGCTCAAAAAAAAGGAACAGGGCTCTGTGACATTCGTGGAGGAAAACAATATACCAAATTACCTAAAACTTCCATTTGGACACCGATAATGCAGATACTGAGGAACATTTTTATTTTACAGATACTTTAACGGTAATTTTACCAATGCTTCAAGTCAATTCTTGCCAAACATAGATTTATTCATCGGTCCTAGCGAAAAACTTCGGGAATCATTTTCTGGAGAGATTTTTCTGTACAAAAATGCAATTCTAGTCGACCGTCTGCTTTCATTTGTGTTTAACTAAGGTACAAACAAACGCGTCTGCATCACAGACAGAGTGGTAATGAGGATGACAAACAGCGCACAGTACACGACAATAATTACGTGTGCAGACAGACATTGTGCAAGGCAGTGCACACGTGAAAGTATTTTTAAATGAACGCCCTAGACGGGCATGCAAACAGTAAAAATTGGATTCTACACTGATAAAAGTATAAAGGTGGCATGATCTATCGGAAATCTAACACTTATGATGTAAGAAGAATGATGAAAACAGCATTATGTCGTCAAAATAATGTAATATGTGTACATTAACTATACTCTATTTGGAAATGAAAGAGAGTAATTAAACCCTGAGGTCAGAAGCGGCTATGAGCGGGTTACTATTTATATATGGCAATTATGGCGTTTAAAACATAAATTGGTTTAGTACTTGATTTTATTTGATCTATTGAAAAGATTTAAAACTATTTTCCGGCGACCTCGTATTAACGAGTCTGTTTAATCTACACGAAATCGATCGTTAATAACCCCTATTGATCTTCAATTTCTCTTTTAATGCATGATTGAGATATATGCAACCAAACATACACTGAAATCGACCCTTAATAACCTCGCATCGCTCTCGCGTTAAAATATCTCGAAAATTAATCGCCACCATTAATACACTAGTTGATTAAATAACTATTAATATTCATATGAAAAATTCAAATTATTACCATAACCAAACACATTTGGCATAATGTCAAGATTCTTTTAGATCAGATAGTCGGGACGATTTTTTTTTCGACTGGCTGATATTTGCACAAAGAATTTCAAATCGTTTTTTATATAATTAGCCAGAACCAAAAAAAGGTCGGATCATTAGCCAGAACCAAAAAGATCGGTATTAGCAGAACGAAAAAAGTCGGACATTAACCAGAACCGAAAAAAGTCGGATGTTAGCCAGAACGAAAATGTTGAATTGGACTAGAACAAAAAAGTTGGATTAGCCAGAACCAAAAAAGGCCGGAACATTAGCCGAAACCAAAAAAGTTCGGATTATTAGCCTGAGCCAGAAAAGTTCGAATAACCTGCCAGAACCGAAAAAGGTCGGATCATTAGCTAGAACCAAAAAAGGTCGGATCACTGCCAGAACCAAAAAAGGTCGGGTCATTAGCCAGAACCGAAAAAGATCGGCCTTTAGCCAGAACAAAAAGCGGCCATTAGCCCGAACCGAAAAAGTCGGATATTAGCCAGAACCGAAAAGGTCGGATGACTAGCCAGAACTGAAAAAATTCGAGTCATTAGCGAGAACCGAAAAAAATCGGATGATTAGCCAAAACTGAAAAGGTCGGATGATTAACCAGAACCGAAAAAAGGTCGGGTCAATAGCCAGAACCGAAAAAAGTCGGATGATTAGCCAGAACCAAAAAGGGCAGATGATTTTAGCAGAACGGAAAAGGTCGGATGATTAGCCAGAACCGAAAAAGTTGGTATTAGCCAGAACCGAAAAGGTCGGATGATTAGCCAGAACGAAAAGGTCGAACGATTGGCCAGAACCGAAAAGGTCGGGTCATTAGCCAGAACCGGAAAAGGCCGGACGATTAGCCAGAACCAAAAAACGGCGAATGATTAGCCAGAACCGAAAAAAACGGATAATTAGCCAGAACCGAAAAGATCGGATGATTAGCCAGAAACGAGAAAGGTCGGATGATTAGCCAGAACCGAAAAGGTCGGATCATTACAGGAATAAATGTTGATGTGCCTGAATGTTTCCAAAATAGTAATAAATAATAATATGAAACTATGAAAAAACTCTAAACACGGCAATGATATCTAAATTTGCAGCAGCTGATGTATATGATTATTTAATTAATTAATGTCGTAGTACGGGTAGTGCCAAAAAACTATTACTTATAACTAATCACCGGGACTCCACAGATATAACTTATGAATGCTCACACTACGTTTTTCGAGGCATTTATGAGTTTTTTACTTTCTTTCATTTTTAAATGAGGTAAATACTATTGAACGAACCTCCGTACCATAATCGTTACCACTGACTGAATCCTGAGAATTCAAGAAGTATCCGATAAAAATAAATAAATATGAATTCTGCATTCACATCGATCAACTCATTCCTTCTACCAGAGCACTAACCTCTAAATCTATTCTAATGCCGGCATTTAGACACCGTTTCCTTCGAGACTGGAAGGTGGCAATTATTTATTTCTATGAGCATCGGGAGACCTTGCCAAGGTTTCCGTTTCTTGTTTTTTTCATTCAATGCTCGAGAAAGTTTCGACATGCGCTATTGTTTCTTATTCGGAGAGCTCTTTGCCATCTCGAGAGACTTCAATTCAAGTTTGAAGAGTTTTTTACGTTGCATAAAACTCGTCAGAATAATTTCGGGGAATAAATGCGGGGTACTCAAAATAACTTGAAAGCTTCGAATATGAAATGCAAAATAGCTATGAAGTAATATTTTACCATCCATAATTGTTGATAATGAATGAAAATAAATTCGAAAGGATAGTCGATTGTTCTGTAGCATTACAAAGTATCAACTATAAAATGTTAAATATTTAGATATATCCAATTTATTTAGATAGTTACCACTCTGGAGTTTTTTCTTAAAATATTTTTCCATTTACAAAATTCAACATTGCATTAGCGTTCATTTGACATCCAACACGATGCATGCTTTAGAAAAGTTTTTTTTTTTTATTTGGTCTTCGAATCGGATTCACATAGGCAGATTTCTCGAATATATCAGTCTACAGACCTCATCAGATTAACATCCTGTTTTCAATAGCTCGTGTAAATAAAACACTGTCCCGAGCCTGGGGCATTTCCGTTTAATGAGCAAGCTAAATGTCTGAAACAAGTTTACAGCTCTTCTTTTTTTTTACTTGTAAAAACTCGATAACTTGCGGGTATAGGTGTTATTAGGGATGGATGTGTGTCGTAATAATATACATCGGAACAAATTTATCACAGAATATAAGCACATTTTTTTCAAAATATATCAGAGTATACCTAGAAGTAAATCATATTGATCCTTACTAAAATTTAAAGAATAATTAGGTCTTCAACATCGGCTAACCCAAATAGTTGAACTCTAATTAAATAAGTTATTGTTTAAAAAAAAGAATAAAAAAAATCATGACAAAATTTTATACAAATGTCTTAAAAAGGAAAAAAATAATTCTTTAATTGTTTGACCTAGGTTATTCTGTGAGTAGCAGATTCAAAATCATGCCGCGCAAGAATACCTATTTTTTTATATTCGCGGCAAGCTTTTAAATCAGCTACACAGAATAACATAGGTCAAACAATTAAAGAATAATTTTTTTCCTTTTTTGTATAAAAGCTTGTCTTGTTTTTTTTTCATCTTTTTTTTTAACAATAACTTCTTTAGTTGGAGTTCAACTATTTGGGTTAACCGATGTTGATGACCTAATTATTCTTTAAATATTAGTAAGGATCAATATGATTGACTTCTAGGTATACTCTGATATATCATGAACAAAAAAATGTGCTTATATTCTTTGATAATTTTATTCCTATGTATATTTTTACGTTACCTATCCATCCCTAATAACACATACCCACAAGTTATCGAGTTAAACCGACGAAATACGGAACTGAAAAGTAAAAAATAAAATAAACCTTCTGAATGAAAATGCAAATTTTCAATTTCAGATTTTTTTCTTTGGAGTTAGGGTCTTTTCAGAATATCTATCAGATGTAGCAATGTCCAGCGTGGCTTTAGTCGGGGAAGTAGTTGTTTTCTGTTAGACATTCACAAAAAATAACTTCATTTTTATCGTGGATTTTTCAATTCACAGAAAAATCTTTCTATTAATATTCAATTGAGAATGTTTCCCTTTTCAACATGAATACCCCACAAGAGGTTATCTTGACGATGGAAGATAGTGACTGAAGTTTATCTTTCAGTCGCAGATGATTCCACATCTGATTGTATGAACATCCTGTTCATATTTTCAACAAATCAATCTATCATACCCCATGACAGGTTTTAATGTCAGAAAACACTAATTTCAAAGTGTCTCTCCAAAAGAAATGATTCTAACTTTTTCCACCATTGCAAAGTGAGATTGCTTCTTGAAAATGTGTTTCCCATTTCTTCCGGTCTTCCTGATGATCGTGGAAGCGTGAAATAGATTTTCGTCGACAAAAATGTATTGAAGACCTAGTGAATGCGATGTTTCTCTTGCGTCAATGTTACGAATGATTTCTGGTGAGAGTACTCTTCTTTTTTTTTGGAAAACATTCTTCTCTGCCTCATTCATCTTTATGAGTTCTTAATTAAGACTGGAATAGAAAATCAAATAACTATCTGAATGAAAATGCAAATTTTCAATTTCAGATTTTTTCTTTCGAGTTAGGGTCTTTTCAGAATATCCATCAGATGTAGCAATGTCCAGCGTGGCTTTAGCCGGGGAAGTAGTTGTTTTCTGTTAGACATTCACAAAAAATAACTTCATTTTTATCGTGGATTTTTCAATTCACAGAAAAATCTTTCTATTAATATTCAATTGAGAATGTTTCCCTTTTCAACATGACTACCCCACAAGAGGTTATCTTGACGATGGAAGATGGTGACTAGAGTTTATCTTTCAGTCGCAGATGATTCCACATCTGATTTTATGAACATCCTGTTCATATTTTCAACAAATCAATAGAAGTAGGTAAAATTTAACTTGTAAGATTTGATTAACACACATCGGGGCAGGTGAAACTAAAAAAATTATAGTTTGAAAAAACTAAAATAACACGCATAAGAATAAACAAAAACTATGAAAAAAGCGTGAAGTCAGTTATCTCAATATCATTATGAAAAGTGAGTGAAGAGCAACACACGCTTTTTTTATATAAAAGAAAAAAATTTGGTCAATGACTTTATTCTTATTATTTTCAACTTTTTAGTCCTTATTGCCATATATGCGTGTTTTTTAGTTTTTTCAAACTATAATTTTATTTTTAACTTTTCTAGTCCATATTGCTACAGAAGACTAAAAAGACTACGGGAGAAAAACTCTTCGATTAATTCATCCACATGAGATGGAAGATATTAATAACTATTTTGAGGAATAGCTGAGAACCAGTGCATTCGCCATATCTTTGAATTGTAAATTATGCTGAGGACGGCCTCAGTGCATTCACCATATTTTACTAGTAGCCAATGAAGAGTTCCACTATCATCAGTTCAGCTCCAAGATACCAAATTAAGTATTAGGTTAAAATTGACTTCCAACATTTGATTCCTTATTATTTCTTCTCAATTCAAACTGTATCTCATCATTGCAGAAACTGCAAAATAGAGGAATGAGAATATTGTTGAAATGTAACAGATACACTCCCATAATATATATGCTGCAGGTTCTTGATTGGCTATCAGTTAAGGACAGAGTGTTTTATTACTCTATGATTTTTATTTTCAAAATAATATCAGGAAAACTACCTACCTACTTCAATCAATTCATCATTTATCAAAATGAAATTCATGATTACCCTACAAGAGGTAACATGAATTTTTATGTGACAAGAACAAATTACACGAGATCAATGAATTCACTATTCCACCGAGGTCTCATTGAATATAACAAGCTTCCAAAAGACATTATAAGTAGCAGTTCTATAATACATTTCAAAAAATTACTTATAGATTACCTGAAATCAAAATATATTTTAATCACTTTAAGGTTTATTTGCCATATTTACACCATTTCATTTGTTTATGACTATAAAATATGTAAAATAATATAATTTTCATTTATTTTCTTTTGTTTTTCAATATCATTTCATATTCTTGCTTAGCGAATATTTTACTACAATGTTATTATTGTTAAGATGTAACATTTATATTTTTTTTTTTTAATTTTTTTTATGTTCTGGTTCCCACGAAAAGGGATATCCTGTAATGTTCAGAGAACATCGTGGGAACCAAGGGAAAGAAGGTAGGAGTTGGTGTTCTTCTTGAATTTCTGGAGGTTGTATGCCTCGGGGAACACCTCCCTAGGCAATGAGTTCCAAAGCCTCGCTGTTCGTTGGATGAACGAGTCTTTGGAAAGTGATGTTCTGCAGGTCTCCAAAGTGACCACGAAGGGGTGTGATGACTGAACTTGACGGGTTAGTCTCGAAGAGACTGCCAAAGCAGGAACGATTGTTGATATTTCAGAAGAGCATCGCCCATGAAAATATCTATAAAATAGAGACAAATCGCCAACTTTTCTACGGTGTTCCAGACAAGTGAGCGAGTTTGTAAGCGAGGCATCACCGACGAGACGAATTGCCCTTTTTTGGACAGAATCCAATAGCCTCAGGATATGTTTAGGTGCCGCGCTCCAAATATGGGAACAGTATTCCAGGACAGATCGGATCTGTGCCTTATAGATCATAAGCAGCTGGATGGGGGTGAAATATAGGATACCTATATTAATAAACTTACTTACATTGTTAGATACAAGCGAAGCTAATAAAAGCTTGTAATAATACCTACGTGTTGTGGATTTTATAGCGGAATCAGTGAAATGACAGCGTGTAGGTATCTTGCTGAGGCACCAAAATTTTGGCACGAAATAACTGATCCACCATAGCTGAGACTATCTAATCTAGTGTGCTTAATTTAAATGTTCCTCGACACCGAGCTTTTAGAAGTCACCCAGTCATTCCGCGATAATCTACGAGCATGTGAAGATCTCTCGAAATCCGAGAATATCTCCAAACTATTCGCCGTAATATTGTGTGAGCCTTATAAAACAGTATTTCAACAAAAAAATAATCACGCATTCCCATGCACCTTCGAGCACATAAAGTCACGAAACTCTTATTCACTGTTTCCATTTTTTGTACCGTGAATCCTCCAGATGAAAACAATCTCTCGTCAACGAGTCCGCGATGAAAGAGCAGCGAAGCGAGAAAAATTTCAATACTTTTTGAGGAAACCGCAACGCTCATCATATTCATGTTGATGCATACAATCTTTTGATCGTTTTTTCGTGGGATTTCTTTTGATAGAACTGGCGAGTGGAACAGATATTTTTAAATTACACTGAAATATGCATTCGCTATTGACTGAAGTCTCCCGCATGTCGCAAAGTTTTCCGATATTTCATAGGGTTTTTTCATGCCAGAAGAAACGCTATAATTTCTTCTTTTTTACAAGCTTTTATCTAGTTTCACCTGTTCCAATCCAATCCAATAATATTTATTTTCAAGTATTCATTAGTACAGTTCACGTCTTAACTTAAAACTACTTATTACATAATATATACAATTTCCCCCCTACTAATTTTTGAACCACCTGGTATATCGCAACGAAATTTGGATGGCTTAAATAGGAGTTAAAAACCTACTTTTTCATGAAAAAATCACAGCTAAAAGTTTTAAAATGGCGGCTGAGCGCCATCTTCAATAATTTTTTTAAATAGAACACCCCTGTATTATCCCATTTTTGAAATCTGCTCATAATTCTCAACAGTTTTCTCTTATACACTTTACTCCTAAATTCAATTGTTTTTGAAATATTTACGTTTGAAAAGTGACATCCCAGTTTAAAATGAAGTATGGATTTTGGTCACTTCCAGTAAAATATTTTGCTAACTAAACGTTGTTATTAATTTGTACTTAAATCTCTTAATGAATTCGACTAATAAGAGGCGTAAAGAGAGTTTATTAAGGATAAACAGTAACGCTTACGGAAAATCTCGAAGCCTACGAATGTGTTCTGTAAATTCACAATCAAAACAAATTAGTTAGCTAAAAAAATATAATGTATTTTTGAATAACACTTTTATTGAACACCAACAATTATTTCATCAAGTGTTCAATGTGACACCCCCTCCTAAATCTTGACAATAAAGTGCCCTATTATAAATAGCTTCTCTCACGTTGATGAAAGTCTGTTCATCTATTTCTCCACAGGTATCTATTATTCTGCGTTCCAACTCTTCTATTGTTTGGCATTCAGTGGCGTAGATTTTCGACTTCAGATACCCCCAAAGGAAAAAATGTAGAGGTGTAAGATCCGGAGATCTTGGTGGCCATTCTGTACTTCCCCTGCGATCTATCCATCGCCCAGGAAAGTTTGTATCGAGGAACTCTCTAGCCATGCGATCGAAATGGGGAGGTGCCCCATCCTGCTGAAATGTGATTTAACGATTTTCAAACTCTTCCTGATTGTTTAATACAATTTGTCTTATTCGAGGTTCAATTTCAGTTTCTAAAATATTTCTGTAAAGAACTCCTGTGAGATTGCCTCTGATGAAAATCGGTCCAACAACGCGATTGCCCAAAATCCCCGCCCAAACATTCACCTTTTTAGGAAACTGGGTATGTCCCTCTCTAAAAATATGCGGATTAGTATCGCTCCAGTAACGTACATTTTGTTGACTTTTCCATTAAGAAAAAACATGCATTCGTCTGCGAAACATACACGTTTTAGGAAGCCCCGTTCTCCTTCAATTGTTCTTGTTAACCACTCACAAAATTCAACCCTCCGGTTTGGATCATCCTCCGTGAGAGCATGCAGGATTTTCATTTTATAGGGATGAAACTTTTCTTTTTTTAGGACACTTTTTGAACTTACTCCACAGGATTCAGCAACTGCAGACGTCGACTGAGTCGGATTGATTACCATTTCAGCAACAATTTCTATCTTCTTTTCTTCTGAAAGAGGCGGTCTTCCTAATCTTGGAGGATCTTTCAGCGTACCAATTGCTTGCAGCTTATTTAAAAGTTTGCGCAAATATGACCTCGAAATAGGATTCTCGGGTAATCTATCATTAAACATACGGACTGCTAGATGATAATTTCTTCCAGCTTCTCCAAATATCAAAACTGCTTCAAATTTATCGTCTAAACTACGAGCCATGATCACACTTTTCATAAAAGGATTTAGGCGCTCAACGGACTATTTGACAGTTAGCAGTTCAGTTTGACAGTAAACAAGATGTTACCACGACAACGATTTTTTCTGATGCAAACTTGATTGAAAGCAATATTAGTGTTTTTGGTTGGGTTTGAAATGACCAAAATGTCACTTTTCAAACGTTAATATTTCGAAAACAATTGAATTTAGGAGTAAAGTGTATTAGAGAAAACTGTTGAGAATAATGAGCAGATTTCGAAAATGGAATAATATACGGGGTGTTCTATTTAAAAAAATTATTGAAGATGGCGCTCAGCCGCCATTTTAAAACTTTCAGCTGTGATTTTTTCATGAAAAAGTAGATTTTTATCTCCTATTTAAGCCCTCCAAATTTCGTTGCGATATACTAGGTGGTTCAAAAATTAGTAGGGGTGGAACGGACTTTTGACGAGCACTGTATACAGTTTCTTCGTTCCAGCAAGCGTGTTTGTTTGCGATGTTTTTTTGCTCTCCTATATTTTGTTTATACCAAAAATTGACGTAAGTTCGTTTTGTGTTGTGTGTTTTTTTGTGTAGTTTGTTTTGTCGTAATTTCCAGGAAAATTAATAAAAAACCTGGTAAAGGGTATGTTTGTAAGGCTTTGAGTTGATATTTGTGGTTATTTTTGAGTGATTTATGATTTGTGTTTTGTGTGTATTTGTGTGTATGAGTACAGTTTTGAGGGTGTTTGAGTATAGTTTTTGAGGGTGGTTTTTGAGTGTTTTTTTACGGTGTTTGATATTTGAGGCTCGATTTGACAAGCTCTTGACTCTATAACTCATGGAATAATCTACGTCACATATCCAAAGCAATTATTTTCTACTTTTTAGCCCATTTGAATAAGAGCTTGGCTTCGAGAAGGGTTTTTATTGATTATTTTATTTTCATTGCCGTTGTAGGCTAAGCGAGCATGTGGTAGTGAGTAATTCTGTTATACAAATAAAGGATTCTTATAAATATTGGAAAATCAGGTGATTGCACCTCTCCTGGAAGTGCCTAAGCCCTGTTGAAAGTCCATCTTGAAATGCTTGCCGAAAACTTTTCACATTCCGATCTTGTCGCAGTATATTGATACGAAATAGGTACAGTACGCCCTGCCTGTATTTACGTCTGGTAAGCGAGGCCTCCGTCGACAAAGACATTGGAATGTAAACAACACAGGACAGGTAGCGGTGAGAATAAAAAAGGGGTCGAGGCAAATGAATATATATATATATATAAGCGGGTCGTATGCGAGAGACGGAGAGTTTTTATTTATTGATGTTATTTGTGTGATTAAAATTAAGGTAGGGATTAATCTAATATCAAAAAATAAGTAAAAAAATTAATAAATTTATAGAAGAAAATGTTAAATATAACCTCAAAAGGAAAAAGATTGAACAGCGCTGTATTTTGAACTGTGATGTCTCTGTTTAAAAAATGTGTTTTTTTTATTCTAAATTTTTCTCGTAACAATATCCTTCGTTTACCCAAGTTCCCTTCAGCACGAATGTTTTGAATTTCTGCAAGAACATTTCAAATAAAAACTTTTTTACAACAGTGTTTTGATGGGATACTTTCTATTTATCACGTTCGATACCCGATAGAAGAAAACCACCGAACACTGGAAAGGACTAAAAGAGCTGAATTGAAACCAAAAAAAAAAGAAAGAATTGTCAACCATCCGTGCATCTCGAATGCAGCGATATCAGAGAAGAGTTTGTATCGAAATTACTTCAGCGGAACAGTTCGAATACGGTTTCTGTAATTTCATCGCGCCTAGCTGTCTCGGTAATAAGATATTCGCAGAAACTTCTCAGAATGTTCAGTGAAATAAGAACAAGATAACCAATATTACAGTAACCGCAGGTCTAAAATGATTCCTAAACGTACTAGATACAGGGCCGTCGCGAACTATTCTGCCGCCCCAGGCCCGCTTTTTTTAACGTAGGCCCGATCTTTTTTAAGAAAGCCAAACGGTTCAATTAAACGGTTTTGAAGATTGTCAGATAAATATTTATTTATTCATGCTCAAACACGGTAAAACCTCATAACAAGAGAATATTTATTTAGAAAAAAACTGTGATTACTGTCTAAGAGTATGTTGTATTCACACCTCGATGAAACGATTTGATACAGTATTATTCATAATAGAAAAATTGGAAAAGAAGGAAATATTATTCCACATTCAAAAAATAGACTTTTATACAATTGAAGATGGAAGGAGAACAAAGTTGAGCTCTGACATTAATGAAAAGTTTGTTATTTTAATTATTATAATAATTGTTATCTGTTGAGATACAAGGTACGTCGAAAAACTGAACAAGTCTTGTTGATCTATTCTTCTTTTCAATAACGTTCGTAGGTAGGGACAATTATAGTAATTTTCATAAATTTTATAACTACGTTATTTGACATTTTTTTCTCAGGGCCACTGTTGTAACTGATTTATAGTCTGGGTAAGTTTTATATTTTCTTAAATAAAGATATCTCAAAAATACCCTATACACTTAGCAAAGTCACTATCTCAAAAATTGAAAAAAACCTAGACCAATAAATGTGGAAAAATTGTCGTAAATTCGTCATGAATACAAAAAAATTTGCGCGCTTTTAGTTTTTTTTTATAGAGAGTAGCTGTGCTAACCTGATATAAAGTTAGCACTGCCACTACAGTAAATTTATGAGTGAAAGTCGAATTTCAGAAATATTGTTGTTGAAGTTTGTCGAAATCCTTAAATGCACTAAAATATATTTCAAAGAAAATATCCGCCTTTTTATGGATATTTCCTGGAGTCCGTGAAAATTTCGAGTTTTTGGCAACATCGTATTCATAATAAGTACATCTGATTTATGCCTTTTACATGGAAGAGCGAAATATAAATGTCTCACAATTTTGAATTCGAATTTTCAGAAATGTTTTGTAAACTGATTTGTTGAAAATATAAACAGGATGTTCATAAAATCAGATGTGGAATCATCTGCGACTGAAAGATAAACTTTAGTCACTATCTTCCATCGTCAAGATAACCTCTTGTGGGCTATTCATGTTGAAAAGGGAAACATTCTCAATTGAATATTGATAGAAAGATTTTTCTGTGAATTGAAAAATCCACGATTAAAATGAAGTTATTTTTTGTGAATGTCTAACAGAAAACAACTACTTCCCCGGCTAAAGCCACGCTGGACATTGAACTACATCTGATAGATATTCTGGAAAGGCCCTAACTCAAAAGAAAAAATCTGAAATTGAAAATTTGCATTTTTATTCAGATAGTTATTTGATTTTCTATTCCAGTCTTAATTAGGAACTCATAAAGATGAATGAGGCAAAGAAGAATGTTTTCCAAAAGAGAGTACTCACCAGAAATCATTCGTAACATTGATGCAGGAGAGATTAATTCTAAAATTCCTTTTTTCAGCAATGCTCATTATATAAACATTTGTTTCCGGAGACCTCGTATTAAGGAGTCTGCTTAATGTACACGAAATCGATCGATGAGCCTTACTAACGTAAAATTGAAAGAAAAATATTTGCGTATTTCTACTAAAACAAAAGTTCTGCAAATCGGGCTAACAACTCATTTTACCAATTGGTGGCAGTATAATAATTTGCAAACTATATTACAATGCGGAACAATAGGAAATAAAAAAATATTTATTTTTGCAACACCTGTGATATCTGAATAAACAATATTTTTATATATCTAATAAATGACATTCATTGTGTTACCAAGAGTTAACTAGCGAACAAGAAGAAGCTCGTCAACGGTAGGTGAAATCATTCAATGTCGAAAGATAACGTTTTCGATATGAATTCATAACATCATATTACAATTAGGAATTTGCATAAAAAATCCTCGGAGTTCGTTTGATGGAGGATCGAGAATATCTCGACACGTTTTCATAATTCTCTTGATTCATTAAAAAATGGAAGAAATATTGGGATTTAAAAAACACGATTAACCTACATCTGTGTTACGTCACAGTGTTTTTCTTTATTTTCAATATTTGTATAAATCAAGAAAATCATTGTTACTTGTCGATTACATTTCAGTCCTCCATTCGGATTTAATAAAAAATTTCATGCGAAACCACAATTGGAGTAAGAAAGGTAAATTACAATTGTATTTAATTCAAGAAATACATACCTGTAAAAATTGAATTTGAAATGTAATATCCATTTCACAATTTTTTTTTTTTTTTTAGCAACGTTTCTATTTGATGATGAAAATCATGTACTTGCGAGATTTACAATCGATAACGTTTTGATATGCTTACTTCCATAGAGCATCGATTTTTCATTTTAAAATCTCTTCGATTGCTATAAAGTCATGTTGTGACAAGTGAAAATTTTAAATGAAGAATGATTACATGTCGTTTCTATGCGATAAAAAATTAATGTCTTCTAATAGTTTTTTAGCAGAATGTGCACAAAAATAGTTTAGCGGTAGAAATAAAATTTTGTACTCCTTCGATTGTTGCATTCGAAAATGTTAGATTAAATTTGTTTCGCTGATTAGTCGAAAACAGTAATTGCTTCTAAGATTAATAATTAGTTTCAATTTTCTTAGTTGTTAACTACTTGACCGTATCATTCTTCGGATGCAATTTCAATCAACCAGTACAAAATATAACAGATATACGCGATGGATAATCAAGTATTTAACTGGACCCCTGTAGACATATCTTGAACCTATTTGCACAATGTTTAGAATTTATGGCCAAATGATAAAAAAAACAATATAAAAAAATAAGACAAGCTTTTATATTTTTTTATCATTTTTTTCTAAGGAGTGGCTTTGCTAACTTGATATCGCTGCCACTACAGTGAATTGACGAACGTGAGTCGAATATCAAATATATTTTTGGGAAAATTCGTCGAATAATTGTCGAAATACACTCAGCATAATGAACATACACTAAAAAATATGTTATTGAACATATACGCATTTTTTATGATATTTCAGCAATGCTCACTGTATCAATTGAACATTTTTGTCACCTAACAGTTGTCAAAGGACCAAAACATAATTGTCGTGCAAATTTTGAATTTTCTGAAGCAAAAAAGAGGTTAAAAACGATTAATTGATTGGAAATTCTTTCTTTTTTTTTAATATATAATATACAGGGCTTTTCGCGATGAGCGTTAATTAGACGTTTCTGGCAAACCAGACAACGGATCAAACTGAAAATTTCACAGTATGCATAAATTAATATGATCTACACGTCTATTTTAGACGATGCGGCGTTGCCGCTTCTACTATAAAGTAGCGGCTACTTTGATTTTTCAAATGGAACACCCTGTATATAATATCATATTATGATTTCTTATCACTTTGTCAACAACTTCATGTACTATTTCCCTAAATCTATCTGTTACCGTTTAGAAAAAATAAATTAATTTCGATTTTTTTTACCAAACATGTACTTTTATAAACGCTGATAATATTGAACTCTCTGGTACTAAGACGATCAAATTCGAAATGGAGTGGAGTGATACCATGAGGATCTTCACTTCGAGTCATATTTTTATTTGCCTCATACAGGGTCTTTAAAAAATTCACATGAAAAAATTAGTGAAAGTCATTTTTTTCAAATGGAACACCCTGTATATTTCCACATTTTTTAGCTCAATTTTAGATTGACTTTGTTCAGATAATCCTATTTCGATTTCAACGGTTTTCGAGATAAACTGTTTCAAACAGAAAATGAGTGGTTTCCTTGTATTCATCACTTATTTTTGAAATTTAACATCTATTTTATACTACGTAATATTTCTTTTCGATTTAGTTTTTCAACAGTCTCAAATCAGTCAATTCGAAATTGATATGTACCTTAGAAAAAGTTACAATTTGTATGCATTGAGGTATTGAGTGTCTCTACCGCACAACATTCCCAACAAACATTATAGGTAAAATTTACGTCATTTCGACCTTCGAATAGGTCAGCGCCCTAACTGGCGAAGGTAATTATTACGGTATAATTACCTTAAATTTACCATTATGGGGAAAAAAATGGAAGTAATTCAAAAAATTTGGGAAATTAATTTTTCCAAGGATAAAAAAATAAAATTAATTCAGACTAGTCGACTGATGGTAAAAATGTAGTCATTTTTACCTATTTCAGGTTATAAACACTGTAATGAAACAAACAACAAACCATGGCAGGTTAGAAGAAGATGATAAAAGTTTACTGTATATTGTGTATCTTAACCTACATGCTTATTCGTGAAAGCGTTGAAGTTGACATGAACATGGCGTATGAAGAAAAAACTGTCAATAAACGTATGGCAGATAATGCAATAAGTGATGGTTTCGCATTCACACCTAGTTGTGATTTTATTTGCGATACAAACTTTTCTGTGATAATGTTGATTTTTACTCGTCTAAAACAAGTGGGCCCATCAAATTATTAAATTTGTATGGAAAAAAAACCATTAATTTATGTCTACTTTCACAACTTTTTCCATCAAACACTTCAAAAACTGATTTAATAGATGAAGTATGTGTATACATATCATATTCACCTATTTTTTGACTACCAATCATTAAAATGTGGTCGATTCGAGAAAATTATGGATTATTTTTACAATGGCGGAATCGGTTCAAACTGAAAAATATGGCGTAGGTTCCATATGGGACCTATATGTCGAAATTCCTTAAAATTTTGACTATGAGAACACATAGACTTTGTTCAAAGTCGAAAGTAACCTTTATTCCTGACTTTGAAGTCCATTTTCCTTATCTTGGGATTTCAGACCCTTTCACATTGTGGTCACGTGATTAAATACAATATATGTTATTGGATGTTTTTTCATGCATGTCTATACGTTTCGTTCTCTGGATGGATTGCGAATCATGGATAATAAATTTATATTTTACTTAGTCTATGTTCTGTGCAGAAACACTCAAATGTCAATACGGGGTGAAAAAATCAATATGTTTTGCTAATGTTAATGGTAACCTATAGTTACTCAGAGAAATGGATAAAGACTAGAAAACCCTGTAATGAGTGTTTATTCTGAAATTAAATATAAAATCCATCAGTAATGTTGATAATAGTACCGATATTTATATTTCAATGCACATCTTCCCAGAATAGAAACCATGATTAATTTATGGTCTAATGAGGGAATCTCTTTCCGGAGAGGAATAGCCAATCATAACATTTTAAATATAAAATCGTGTGTTGTGATTGGCTGAATGATTTTGATTTGACATTTCTGCGTTCCGCATGCGGTGCCCGGAAATATACAATTTATCAGCCAACTGTAAATACCATTAAAAAATCGACCAATTATGATTTGCTTGATTCTGACTTTTCCGGAAGCCACAATGATTGGTTTTGAAATTTTCGAAGCCATGGAAACTCATCATTTCAACACATCAATCTCTTATTTTTGTTAAAATAAATTTTCTATTTGATTTGATTTTTTTGCGTATTCAATACCATTTTTTCATCCATTTACTTCAAAAGGATGAACTTCATTGAATTCCATTTTGTCGCTGCATCATTGAAAACGTCGCGGCTGTAGTTTACCGCTGGCGACAGACGAAGCTTTCTGAACGCAGCCCATTCATTGTTCAGTATCTCTCACCGACATGACCTGAGACCTAACCAAAGTTTAAGGTTAACGCTTTCATGTTTTTATTTCAATAATGGATGAGTGTTTTAAAATAGTTGCCGTCATAAAAAGACGTGGAGCAACACCCATAGTTGAATATTCCTATGTACCACATAAGTGGGAACAAAAAGGAGAGTGTTCTACCATCTTTTGGTAATTCAGATTTTCCATGCATCATTAATATTTTTAGTAGGTCACCAACTGCTTGTATGGAGACTTTATGCGACAAGGCCCAATGTCTGAGCTCCTCTAACAATGAGAGGTTATCTTCCAAGCTTTGTGCCTTATTCCCATTGAACTCATCGTCTTCTGATCCATATTTTTCCCCGGTATCATCATCAGTAAAAGCAATTTCACACTCTACATTAATTTCTGCAGTTGATGATGACAGAGTGGAAGATGATGGCTCTGATCTCTGGACATCGGAAAGTATAGGATGGTTTCGGATTATATTTTCATTTGTTCTCATTCTGGCAGCTAATCGATAATAGTCGGTGGTATACCTGTATGGTTTACTAACTCTATTCGAATTTTTGCTCGGCATTTTATAGATTTTTAAAATTCAGGGCACAATAAAAAAATTAAAGGAAGTAAATTGTATCATGTCATCCTCATCTGAATCGACTTGGTCTTTAATATCTGATGATAGACTAAGTTACTATGAGGATTTTATTTTAGGTAACTTTGACTTCGTTGTAGACATTTAGTCTGATTAGACAAATATTGTGGTAATCTCGCCCTCATTGTAGAGCAGTAGGTATAAACTAGGTCAAGAAATGTCCAGGCAACTCCTTCAACTCAATTGGTGCCAAAATAGGTAATAAAGAGTATATAGTAGACCTGTTTAATGACTTGTCAATTCCTTGACTATATGAACACACATGAGGTAATAATTAGGTAATTATTCACCAGAAGGTTTTTCCTGAGAGTTCCAAGTATTTTGAACACACTTTGCTGGTTACCTTTAGGTAAAATTTAACCTAGTAAATAACTCTATTAACCCATGAGGCTGTGAAGGTATATTTGAAGTCCATAACAAGTAATTTCATACTACGCACTACGCCTATTGGTTTTTTGTTTTTGAAGGATATTTGGTGGTCTCAATTATGGTTTTTATAACTTCAATTATAACTTTGGAGTTAGTCAGTACTTGAAGGTAAAATATTTGGTCAGAAATGGGTAGATTCGGACTTCTTGAAGCCGTTTTACCCCACTGCTTGGTATAATTTTCCTATAATGTTAGTTGGGTTGCAAATTAATATTTTTTAATAGTGTGCTTTGGAAAAATGAATGATCCAATTTTGAAACGTCAAACTTTCGTTGGTGGTTTTGACTGATTGTGATACCAATTATAATAGAAAAATGTCAAGATTAAGTTACAGTAATGAAGATTTCTTGAATTTATTAATAATTTATGGTGATTGCAATAGAATTGCAAGTAGAATATGCCGAGTATTTCATGAAAGATATCCACAACTTCCGAAGCCGAATAATAATGTGATAAATCGACTACTAAAAAACTGTAGGTTGAATGGAACCTTTCGTCCAAAAATCATTCGTAGAAAGCCTGAAGTGGATGATGATGACAATGGCATAACAGTTATGGGATTTTTTCATACATCAGGTGTGTAGATCATATTAATTTATGCATATTGTGAAATTTTCAGGTTGATCCGTTGTCTGGTTTGCCATAAACGTATAATTAACGCTCATCATGAAAAGCCCTGTATAAGTTACACTTGTTTCTTCTAGCATAAAATAAAATAGAATCATATCATCTCAATAAAAAAAGTTTTTAGTTCAATATTGTAAGACACTTATATTTGGCCTTTGGCATAAAAATCAAATGTACTTATATGAATGAGATGTTGCCAAGAACTCGAAATTTTCACAGACACCAGGAAATATCCATAAAAATGGTATATTTTCCTTAAAATATATTTTATCTGATAGCATGTCATAATGACAACGTTATGTCACTCAATTTTGATGACATAAGGAAGCTCATTATGGTACTTAGTCCCATAATGAATTCATTATGGTACTAAGTACCATAATGAAATTACGCTATTTCATATACAGTCCGTGATTTTTCCGGCAAAAGGGAGTCCACGATATTTCGCGTCATTTCTTCCAAATCAGAAGGTAAACTATCAGTTTTAGAATCACTCATTATTATTTAAATTTTATTCAATTCTACGTGACAATTGTGTTTGACAGCAGATAAATAAATATTGCAGTTACAACCTGACTTAGTTGTCATTGCGACATGTCAAAAATGCATTTTTTTATTTTTTGAAAATGTATTAATATAAATCAGATGAAATTTTGTATGTAACACGAATCATAAACAATCATTATGTCACACGTCGTGTTATCGGACTCGGCTACGTCTCGCCCAATAACATTCACGACTTGTACCATAATGATCGTCTTTATGATCCTTATTACATAAATAACTATTAGTGCATGTTTATTATGTTCAGTGAATTTCTACACTTATACGACAAATTTTTAATAACGATATTTCTGTAGATTGATTTGTTGAAAATATAAACAGGATGTTCATAAAATCAGATGTGGAATCATCTGCGACTGAAAGATAAACCTTAGTCACTATCTTCCATCGTCAAGATAACCTCTTGAGGGGTATACATGTTGAAAAGGGAAACATTCTCAATTGAATATTGATAGAAAGATTTTTCTGTGAATTGAAAAATCCACGATTAAAATGAAGTTATTTTTTGTGAATGTCTAACAGAAAACAACTACTTCCCCGGCTAAAGCCACGCTGGACATTGAACTACATCTGATAGATATTCTGAAAAGGCCCTAACTCAAAAGAAAAAATCTGAAATTGAAAATTTGCATTTTCATTCAGATAGTTATTTGATTTTTCTATTCCAGTCTCAATTAAGAACTCATAAAGATGAATGAGGCAAAGAAGAATGTTTTCCAAAAGAGAGTACTCACCAGAAATCATTCGTAACATTGACGCAGGAGAGACATCGCATTCACTAGGTATTCAATACATTTTTGTCGACGAAAATCTATTTCACGCTTCCACGATCATCAGGAAGACCGGAAGAAATGGGAAACACATTTTCAAGAAGCAATCTCACTTTGCAAATATTTTTGGCCACTT